>JAZHYW010054509.1:0-56771 GCA_037355805.1 Ixodes ricinus
CCGTCGACAGTTCGCGGCGCCCATATCCCGGCTCAAAGACGTGTTTCCCTACTCCCGTGGAGTGGGCGGGAATGCGGTAGACCGCTTTAAACACGGATTAAAAAAAAAGAAGTAAAGGAAAAGAAACAAGAATGGAATATAAAAGCGGCCACCGACGGGAGGAAATTCAATCAGTGTGAAAAATGACCGGATTCCATGAAACGCGCATTCTCCACCGACTGCGAATGCGAAACTGTTCCCACTTAGGGGAATCTTGCCAGGAGGAGATGGGGGAGTTATCTTTTTTGCTATTTTCGTACAATTGTATAAAACCGGCCACTTAAACTGGCGGAGGGGAATATGGCAACCTCGTTTTATACTACAGCTATGACATATAACTTAATTAAGAAACTAGGATTATGTTCTTTGTTTAATTGACGTCGTTTACAAATGAGTTATTGGTTTTTACATAAGGTTGTCAACGCAGCCGCCGATTCAACACTTTTTTTAAGCACTGTTTGCTTTCACGCTTCCGCACGGTTCAGTTTCTCTCGGTGCCCTTTTTATCTGTTGGTTTTGTAGCATACGTCGCCGGTTACAAGAATGGAATTCGTATAGTGGTTGTTTTCGTCTCAACTCAGGCACGGATTTAGATTCGAATTTTTAATTTTGATAAAAAAAAATGTTTTGGCAGCATTCTTGAAATGAAAGACACCGTAAACGGCAAGCTTAGTGGATTTTTTTCCTTTTTCAAGATATTGGTCATTGAAGCGGCCGAGGCGAAAACTGACGTTTCTTCTACCTGTTGGAGATGGCATGTTTTACCACTGGCTATTTTGTCACTTATTGAACTATTGTTTTAGGGCTCTTTTCTGACAATTCCAAGATAGTTTTCATTGTGCCTATTGAATTAATTTTTGCAATTCTTTAAAATATTTAAAAAAATCAAACTGTTTTTTATGGTTTTCGGCAATGTTTTGCAATTGTTTACGGGTTCCTTATTAAGATATTTTAATTATCTTGTTCTCATAAGAAAGCCTAAACTTAGTTTTTTTCGCTCATTATAAATTCAATATTGTATATATAATGAAACATCTCCTACATACTTTTGAATTAACCAATGTTTCAAAAATCTTACGAATTGGGGATCGATTTTCTCAAAAACACTACTTTTAATCTCCTTAATGTTTTAGTAGTAGTACGGTATGATGAGGGTTTATTATAAAATATAAATAGAAAGTGTTGTATATTGTATGTATGCTCGCAATTAAAGCTTGAATCTCGTAAAATGTGCGTTGTGAATGCCGTTCGCATGGGTGCTTTTATGGTCAATATTGTGGCATTGATACGATTAATGACCTAATATTAATACTCGATTTAACATGTAGCGTATAAATAAGGATAATTTTGCATAATGCGGAGTTAAAAATGTGGTATTTGTAAGTTTGCTCGTGATACACCTGAACTCCCCGCATAATTCGTTTGTTTGTTTTTGTTTATCGTTGAATACTCTGTATATTTTCAATGCCTACATACGCGTATATTTCTCTATTGTAAATAGTGTAGAAGAGAAAATCAAGTTGCTTGCAAATACAAGAGGCCACCGGGGTGTTTGAAATATTATGATTAGATTGAGAGACAAAAAGGGAGTGACCCTATCCCATTCATTCGACCTCGTTATGTTTGCTCTCTGTGCCACACGGACAAAAAATATTGCACTATAATAAAAGGCAACACAATCTATCTTAGTTTCTAATATTAAAGAACACTACACAATCATCGGCAATCAATCTTAGAGAGGAGTGTTGTTGGACAAATCATTAGACTAAATCAGACACCTCGAAGTCCACAACAAGGTTGCTTGTGGAACTACAGATTATACTGGAATGTTAATTTCACTGTAACATAAATACGTAGGAATACATCTTTTATTACGTCGGATGATGAATGCACTAATAAAATACATTATCATTAAAACTATATAAGCATAGATCGCTTAAAGAACCTTTTTCTCTCTTACTAAACGGTTCGCCAAAAATATTATTGTTCTCAGTTATTCATTTTTTATAGTTACAACAAATTTTATTAAAGCACCTTATTGTGGCAGTACAGGGTATTTTTATACAGCTTTCGTTCTTTTACATCATGCTCCTACTGGAAACATTTTTGTTTAATCGGCGGCAACACATATAAAACACGTGAAGTAATTTAACGCATCGCATGTCACATTTTAAGACGATCTCCAAAACGACAAAACGAAAATCGAAATATTTTATAGGGAAGCAAAGTAAATGGATCAGCAGCGTCAAGAAATGTTATTTTTATCGCAATAAACTTCCTACAGGTTTTGTTTTAAATTTGTTACAGTTTCTTGTAATGCGAACAAAAACGATTTATATATTTATTTAGCAGAGGGATCAAGTAACGTTCGGACGTTCCAACCCGCACATCAGCATAAATGGCCCAAAGTATACATAATCGCGGGGGTGGATAAGAAACTAATTGCGAAGTTTAATTATTGAGGCTCGTTTCTGACATTTCGTTATAACGACAAGATAAGGACGCTCAGTGTCTGTTCAAAAAGAGAACAAAATGTAACTCTTCGGGACTTTTCTTCCAGCGCACCCTCGGGGGTTATTAGAGGAAGACCCCTTCCTTTCTTCTTTCAAAGTTTTATAATAAAAAAGGCAAGCACCATATTTTTGCAGGGCGTCGATTAATAAGACGTGTCCGCCTAATCCGTGTACAGAGATGGCGTTCCGGACGGATGGCCCCTGCGTGATCCAGCCTCGTCCGTCCAAAGGAGTCGGGTTGCGACGCTGTGCCCGTCCCTTCGGGAAGCGGCCACCCGAAAACCGGAAGATGGAAGAGAGGCGGGCATCATCGACGGATGTATGCTAATTTCAAGAGATACTCCCGCTCCCGGGGCCGTCTCGGGTTTCCCTAGGAAGCGTACGTGTTGCTTCGTAATTAAAACCTCGTTATTTAGAGCTTCGCTTCGCTATTCGAGGGGGGGGAGGGGGTCTTTCTTTTCGATGCCTCCATAATTGCCGAAGTACACGTGCGGGGCCCGCAGGGTAGCTATACGTTGCCTTGAACACGTTCATAAAAGTGTGATGTCACCGGCCGCCATCCTGGCGCTTTCATGCAGCAGCGCTGGTGGATGCAGAAGACGCTTGTTTTGCTGCGGGTCGCTTTTCGGCCGGACAGTTCAGGGAAGCTACAGCTGACCAGGAGTTGGGATTACGCGACGACAGCGACCCTCGCGGTCACTCGTACTTTATGCCGGAACTGCTAGCACCAACCGCCAGGATCGCGACATGCGACAACATGACACAGCGGCTCCTGTGCCGTCATTTGTTGCCACTTTGTGACAAATTGTGATGCGTGAGAGGGATAGGATGCTAAACCCTCTAGCCGAAGACGCGTCCCAGGCACTTCAGTGATACGGAGAAGTTACATTGGCATTACAGAGCGGCGGGAAGCTGAGCCAGAAAGGCTATAAACCACTGGGCTATCAGTGAAACGACAACAGAGCTCGGAGCCGCCATTTTCTTAACGGAGAGTCCCTGCAACGTCATCAACGGGATCGATGCCGGGGATAGGCCAGATGCGTCAAGGGCTTCTGGCGAATGACCTTGCTTAAGATTGCGGCGCTCTCGAAAACACCGATTACGGCAATGCTCATATGCTCTTATGGCCTTCGATTATAGTGATGATTACGACAACGGTGCTAGCCATGTACGGTTCTACGAAGTCGCTGCGCCAGCTCCAAGAAATCGGTTTTCCCAATCAAATTTATGTTGCAGTCGAAGTTCCCTGGATATCTCATATTTTCTTAACTATAGTCCGCGCACTATATAAACAAATATTTGAGTTTTGACATCGTTTCTTATGACGAGACTCATAAGTTATCGGAATAACAGATAACAGAGAGTTCTAGTAGATCGTTCCGATGACTCCGATAACGATATCCCCATACTCCGACGCCGCCTTTGCGCCTGCATCATATCGTTATCGGGTCTAGCTATCGGGGGTATCGGAGCTATCGGAACGATCTACTAAAACTCTCTAATATTGATGAAGGTGTCTGTCTCATATATGCTCCTTCGTGCTCGAGGCAGATGTTTTCAAGATGTACTGCGTAGGAGAATTGTTTTACGTGCTGACCGCACAGTGCGCGGACTACACAACAGGGTCAGAACGCGGCAAATCCTGGGCGCTGACATCGGCGGTCTCAAAAGAAAGAACGAGGAAGAGCGCGACAGAAGAAGGGAGAAAGAAAGCATACGACACGCTAGGCGTGTTCGTTTTGCCGCGACGAGCTCAATTTGCTCGAGCGCTTGTCAACTTTATTTATTTTTATACAACAATCGATTGCACTGCTTTTCGGTAAAGTAAGCTAGAAAAAAAAAAGCAAAAGATACAGACCCCACAGGTGATGTGTTGCTGCTTCTTTGCGCATAATATTGCGTCGCCCGGGATATGGGCATATCCGGACCACCAACTGGGACAATTGGGACACTTGCGATGTCCGCGTCTATGCCGTGCCGTTCCGAAGCGGTCCGTATGCATGGTCCTTTCACTCTAGGTTGTAATATTAACTCTATGCTACCCACACGATGCAGACTATCTAAGGAAAAACGTTTCCTTATCCCAAATATTTCTGTCCGAATATTTCCGTATTTTTTTAAACAGCTGGACGAAAGAATACGGTAGAGTAACAATGGGAAAAACTTCGGCTGATTTTGTTGTATTGACGCCAGTTTCTTCGTGTTTTTTCATTTGTTACGTGCAGTTCGGATAAATAAACGTTAACCAAAACAAGTGCATACATTTGAAAATATATGCGCGTTAGTGATTGTTGGCTTAGTTCTCTTTGCAAAAATGTTGGTGATAAGTGTTTTCGATGAGTGTATTTTAGGCTTCGATTCGGGGATTGTTAGAGTACCAGATCAAATCACACGCGTTTATTCAGCCGCCTTGGTCACCACGCATATGGCTGTCATATAGAAGTTAGAACTTAACACTAAAATTATTTGCAGCTTGAATAATATTAGCACCTTGTACCACTATAAAAAAACTGTGCTCGACTTTTTTTTTTCCCGGAAAACATTTGCAATTCAAAGAAGCGGTTGTCAACTCGTGTAACAAAGTTTTTTTTTTTTTTTTAACAACAGTAGGACTAATGCTGTGTAGATCAAAATGTGTTTCCACCTGTATTTTGAACTGAAACTTTTTCACACCCATTCCTGCACTCAGGCCTTTAAGACGCAGCAGGTTAATCATAACTAAATAAATAATAAAGATCTAAAAATTAATATTTAAATGCCGATAAGGAGAACCTTTCAACAGAGTCTTCTCCTCCTAGCAGAGGCAAACACTTTGGAACCTGTGAATGTAAGAAAACTAGTAAACAAAATAACTATCAGTCAAGCAATAAAAAGGGGATAGGCGTGACCACTGGCTATTCTGAACCGTGTGCCGCGTGAGGTTGACGTTCATTGTACGTTCGCAGGATTGCCTGCCCCGCGATGCGTTCTTGGTGCACTCTCATATATGAGTCATTTCGCTAATTTGGTTCGCTCCGTAGACTTATTTGGAAGGTTCTAACGGGAACTGAGTGTGTGAGAAGAAAACCACGATTTCTATGCTGCCCTTCACCGCCGAAGCACCCACGATCATCGAATAACTACTCGTGTTTCACTCACGAGGCATTGCTACGCAAAAAAAAAAGGTAACGGAAGAACAAAATTCGTCAGGATAAAGACGTTAAAAGGTGACTCCGATTTCAATTCACTACTCAGGAAATTATTTTTACGATTACATTTTATCAACGTAAACTGAACGTATCAAAATTTTCAGTTCCCTAACGCTCCAGGAGGTATAGCGTGCGTACGTCCCCTCGGCCGCGTGCAGGGGCACATTCTGTGCACCCGTGAGTCGCTGAGATGTTTAGGGCACTTGGATGTGTCTGCGATAACTCATTTTTTGTTAGTGAACGAAAGATGCCACACTCTCCCTACGACGACGCACTCTCGCACTAGCCAGCTGTGACGCCGACTCTCCAACGCTCTGCTGCTGTTTTTTCTACGCTCGTTCTTTCTTTTGTTTCTAAAACAAGTTACTTGATTAAACCTTCATCTTCAGTTTTACGCTCGTCGATTCTTTTTCATCCGCGACAATATTCATTAAATATTCTATACTACAGCCACCGACAAGGTGGTGAGAACTGCCATGATGAGCTTCATGTTTTATCGCCTCCAGCGCGAGCCTTCTGCTTTCGACGATGCTTCAACATCTCGTTCACCTCGCGCGCGTGCGCAGCCAAGGTAAGGCGGAAGGACGAGAGTCCACCACGGCCGAGAGTCCACCTGCCACGGTGTACCCTTGGCCGTCTTCCTCAGCTCAGAGCGACATCTCCCCTCCCGTTCCCCATCAAAAAAAAAGATAAGAAAAATAGAAAGTATATTTCCAATAACTAATGATAGTAAACGTGCGCGAGGAACTGCGAATTTTGCCGATAGAAACAAAAGCGTAATATCATCAATCAAAACAATAATAAAAACATTTGAGCGGATATCCGCTAATCGGGAGACAACAAAGTGCGTGTTTTAGAAACAAATACCAGCTAATAATCAAGCGTAATGTTTTACAAGAGTAGTAGCACATTGCATACCTAGGTACTCATTTGCCTAAAGGCGATTCAGCGCATCTGCGTTCTACGGGGGTATTCAGTGGACGCCATATTTGAGGGCGATGTTTATTTATTTATTTGTTTATGTATATATTTATTTGTTTTGTGTCCAGAAACAGCCGAGGCCTAAGTACTTGTGCACACTCACGCACAACATACACCTTAAAACATAAAAAAAACACATACACATAATGGCAGAACAACATACAAATCCGAACACTGATGTTAGTAAATGTGAATGGTTAATGCGCTTCTAAAATCCCACTCGCTCTTGAAAACGTCAACCACCGCGCTCCGTGCATTAAAATGGCTCTGAATTCGTAAAATTGGGGAAAATGAACATATGTCTTGCACTTGAAACGTGTTGTAGTGTCGACACTTTACTCGAGGGACATGTAGAGAAAGCAGAGAAACAAGTCTAGGGCAACGTAATCTACTATGTACAGGTTTATACAAAAATACATAATCACGAAAACTGCGACGAGCTTCCAGCGATTGCAAATTTTGTCGATCTAACATTGACTTGTAGCCGAAAAAATACCGGCAACCGTAATAACGGTCGTAAACAATGCGTGCCAACTTTCTCTGCACACGTTCTAGACAATCAGAGTTGGTCACACCCAGGCAGTTCCACACTACAGACCCAAATTCCACTTTTGAGCGCACTATCGACGTGTAAACCTGATGAGACAGGACGGCTCTTTGAAATGACGGGTAATACGCGAAAATAAACCTAAAAGTCGCAAGCAAGAGCTATCCGAATTTGACACATGATTTGTAAAACTAAGGGATGAGTCAATATAGACTCCTAAGTCACGTACGCAATATTCGCGTCGCAATGGTTGATTGTCCAGCTTATACAAAAATTCAAGCGCACACTTTTTCCTTGATAAGGAGATAACACGTTTTTTTGGCATTTAGACGTTATTTATATCGAAGACACCATGATGAAATAGCAGTAATATCCTCCTGTAGCAGAACACAATCAACATGTGATTGTATCTGTTTGAAGATCTTAATATCATCAGCGAACTGAAGCAGATCTGAATGTTTTACGCAAAAAGTGACGTCGTTGGCAAACAATATTAAACAGCAAGGGTCCTAGATTTGAACCCTGAGGAACGCCGGATGAGGATATGTATGATCTCAACAACACACCGTTAATACGAATGTTGTTCATGCGCCCGGACATATATGACTGAAACCACAAACATAACGGCAAACACACTCCATATTCCGATAACTTGTGCACTTATAGGTCATGGTGCACAAGGCCAAAGGCTTTACTCAAGTCAAAATAAATGAGGCCAACGTGACTAAGTACTCAGCTAAGTTAGTTTCAACACTTTTAGATTTAACAAAACCGTGTTGAGATTCATGTAATATTTCTTTGAAATAGCTAGAAAGGTGAGTTTCTACCACAATCACAAACAGTTTCGAGGCTGTGGTTAGCCAGGAAACGGGTCTATAATTTCTAACATCTGCAAAGTCCCCTGATTTGAAAATAGACACCAGAATGGCTGACTTCCAGTTAGAGCGGATGTGTTCAGAAGGGGCTCACATTAAAGGGACCATGAAACGATTCTGAAGTCGAATTTCATCCACCGGACGTCGTAAAAGGTGTGAAAAGAAACACAAAAACACAAAAATAGGGAGCCAAAAAAATTCTTTGCTATAGAACTTTTAAAACAAAACTGGACTCTTTTGCGCCTTCTTTCCTTCGAAAGCTCTCTGCTCTTTCACTGCTATGCATCCGCGGAACTGCAGCACGTCAGCCGAATCCACGTCGCCTATTGGGTAAGCGCCTACCTCACCAGCACCGCGATCATAAACAATAAATAGCTGGCAAATGTTTCCTAATAGTTTTGTTAAATAATATTCAGATCCACATTTTGTAGCATAATTAGAGATGTGTGGTGAAAATTGCCAAATTTGATCATGCTGAGAGCCAAGCGCCATCTATCGTGTGGTAAACGAAGCTGAGAGCCAGCTCCGGAGCCGGAGCTGTCCTGGCTGTCCTTTTGACGATCAAATCAGCATGGCCGACAGCGTCACTCGGTCACCGTGGTCACGACGACCAACGAACGTTTATTTTTTTACGTGTTCTTCTCGCGCGTTCCGACTTCAAGCAGCAAGAAAAACGTACTTGAAACAGACCACGACGAACAAGAATGCTGGATCCACAAACACCCGAGAAGAGCTGGAACGGCAAAGAATTTAACGACCGGCGACCAAGCGAACACAGCAGATAGGCCTAGCAGGCCAAGACCGTCTGCCCACGACCGGCTGGCGTGCTGAATGGAATATGCCGGCGCGACCCTTGTCGACCCTTCCCGTATTTTGATCGCTGACCTCAATTTTAGATTAAGAGGTGAGGTCAATCTCTAACCGTGCTCTAACCCCTTGTTTTCCGACGCAGTGTTGACGAACACTGTCGTCGAAAAGGGACTCTCGTCGATTCTATCTTCTTGTATGGTGTGATATAGAGCTCAAATAAACGCCGTATGGATTACCTTCGTAACACGGTATGTACACTTTGTTATTAGTATGCCATTTTTATTCTGACACGACTGCACGTCACTGTCGAGCTATAACAGTTCGTGGGAGCTACGTGCAATGCCCGTCCAACCTTCCTTTCCCGAGTGTCGCGTCAGTATCGAGTTGCAATCGTAAAAGATCGGTCCCGAAGCGCTTACCAACAGTGCGAATACAGCACTTCCATCAAACGCGCGCGTCCTCTCCGAGTGTGAACAGGTATTTACGTGGCTCCTGCTGACACTGTCGTAGCTCAAACATATATTTTTTAACGTCGGCTCGCTCCTGCATCTCCGAGGCCGCAAAAAACGCCGCGGCGATTTGTTTCCATCTACGTCGCTTTGCAAACGACTGACACGGGCCGCCTTTTACCAACAATGACAGTTAGGTCTTCACCGAAAGACTCGCCGCACTTCCCAACAGGCATACCGGCGTATGAGACTAGTCCCATGCTGTCGCTGTAGCGCAACATATCTCATTGAATTTCGCTCAGCTGCGATGTGTCCATGGCTATCGCGGCGATGAGAGGCGCCGATTCAGAAAATACGTCGGTGACATCAGCGCAGTAAAACCTACCAGCGCACCCCCAACTCGCTTCCGCTAACGCTCCCACTCTCCTACTGCCGAGAGAACTTCCGGTTCCTGTCCCAGCGTACGTCACGACCGTCAAAATTACGCCGCAACTTGTTTTGCGGTCAGTTGGAGAGAAAGAAAAAGTCGATATTTCATTATTTTTTTGTGTAGAAGTTAATGAACCGAGACGAAAACGGATGCCTGTTCGGCATTCAGTGAACGTTGAAGGTTTAATGTAAAAGTTATCTGGCAAAAACAAAAAGGTCATTTCATGGTCCCTTTAATAGCCTGCTAAGACCGGCAACTCTGATGGTGCGGAATGCACGCTGCAGAAAAACTAAGCGACGTCACCGTCGACACGCGCCCAGCAGCCGCGCACGCAGCTATGGCCGCAGTGAATACTCTCTATTGACAACGCCGCCATGGGGACAAAGTACCTAACGTCCCATCCGCACCCGTTTAGCAAACGTATATACATCGCCTAGATTTTGTGCTTTCTTTTCGCTTATAGGGCGACTTACAGAATCGTCTTCTGCTATGCAGAAAACCGGTTCCCAGTTTCCTTCTCTAAATTCCGTTTCGCACTTTTCTCCTCTACCCACAAGAGCGGGCTAAAGTCACTAGATCCAGGGAAAGTAGCGCCATTGCCTTTCCTACCTGCTAGCCGGACACAAACAAATACCAACATACAGACGACAAAACCTCTCAAGGTGATTGGCTCATCGCTCTCGGTTGCCATGGTGATCGCCATTTTGGACTCTTCCAACGACTCAAAGCTTCGAAAGGGTCGTTAAAACTAGGCGCACCAAGATCGCTATGGAGCATCATCGTGCTGAAAGTGTTCCTCGGCCTATATGAGCATCTTTGGCACTGTGCATGCAATAAATTTATCACTCATGCTTATTTCCCCAGATCTCTTACAATTATGTTGCTCTTGTTGCGTCTTTCAAGACAGTAAAATTATTTTCCAATGCCTTCAAGCACTGACGTTGCGCGTGATGGCGGTACTAAGTTGTACGGCATCACACGCGGCGTCGATGCTTGGGGCATTGAAAAATAACCTCACTGTCTTGAAACACGCAAGAAGAGCAAGATAATGGTAAGAGATCTGAAGAAATAAGTATAAGTGATAAGTTTTTTGCATGCACAGTGCCGAAGATGCTCATATTGGCCGAGGAACGCTTTCAGTAAGCGATCTTGGTGAGATTGGTTTTAACGTCCCTTGCGAAGCTGCAGAGCTTTGAAAAGGTCCAAAATGGCGATCACCAGGGCAACCGACAGCGATGAACCAATCACCTTGAGAGGTTTTGTCGTCTGTATGCTGGTATTTGTTTGTGTCCGGCTAGCAGGCAGGAAGGTAATGGCGCTACTTTCCCAGATCTAGTGACTTTAGAGCGGGCCTCTGGAGGGATGTGGGTCTTCCTGTTTTCGGACAGAAATGTTTATTTAAAGGACACTGTTTTTTTCTGGATGCTCGACGGCCTTTAACACGACTTTCTTACGAACCAACTTTTCATTCTCAGCCTCTTCACCCGTTTTCTGCGCGCGGATTCAGGCTTTAATAGTCGAAGCGAGAACGAACTTACAGCAGCCACTTGCCTGGAACGCAAGGTATCTTTAGTTTCTTGTCCCCGGGACACCGATAACGTGAACTCGAATTCCCACTTGCGGCTAGCTATTTAAACAACCGGAAGAGATAGCACCTGCTTCCAGCAAACCGGCCCTGGTGCCTAAGCACAAAGCATCGGAAATAGCCAGTGAATCGGCTTCCCCAATTTTCGTTTCCTTTCTTTTTTTAATTCTCTATTTTTTATGCTTGATTTTGAGAATGCCTGTTTTTTTGCAGCTTGTACAAGGCGTCATCAATTACCGTCGCTGTCAGCCGATGACTGTGTCGAGTGCATTACGGGACTTCCGTGAGAGCAGGTCGGGACCCGGTGAGGGGACTGGCTGTTTCGTCTTGCGCAAACTGCGCGCAATCCGCAATCTTTTCGATTGGTTGTGCGCCGTGCAATTGTACACTCGTCCATGTTTCCCGGCCATCGACACGTGCGCGTTCGTGTCAACGCCGCTCCATGAGGACGCAAGAAGAATGGCTCTGGGCATCATCCATCTCGCTGACGTCGACGCGGATCGGGATTTGAAACAACATGGTCACAACGGGCTCTATGTGTTTTTTTTTTTTTCGGCTGGCGTGTGCTTTGCTAGTACAACTCGACGTGTAATTGGCTCTTGCGTTGTGTCCTACCTGCCATACTGGTGAGGGGCTCTGGAGAGTTTTTCTTGGGCTTTTCTTTTTCGCTCGCTGCGTGTTGGGGACCCTATCAGACAAGAGAAGCGAACTTGACAACCAGCGAAATGTCAGTAAGATTTTTGATATATGAAAGAAAAAAATATAACATAAATTAGGGATGGGTGGTTGGTCAAATATTTCAAATATTTTAAACTTTTCAAATATTAGAATAATGATTTAAGGGCGGTTGAATATTTATTGGTTTGATCGAAATCGGTTTGATTTTGACTTAAGACCTTCGAGAAGAAAGTCAAATTCCTGCTTTACGAGCTGTGATTATTTTTTAATTTACATTTTGAGACGCGTGTCTGTCATTCTTCTTCTGTCCCTTCTGATATATCTTCAAGTTTCCTTCCCGTTTCAGGGTTTAAACATCATGTATAATACCCATTTTAACAGGCTGTACTGTGGCACTCCACAATTAAGCACTTTAGCATTCCCTCTGATTGTCAACCAGAGTTAATAAAAAAGTAAATAAATTTTTATATATTTTACCGTTTTTGTATGCTCATTTTTGTGTTGACGGTACAGCGTCAAGTTTTAAGTATAGGCGTTACATTCTGTAATTGAGGACATAGCAAAAACTAGTGAACAAAATTCATCTTTGACACATTTACAGTTATTTCTTTGGTCGATTAAAAAGTATCTATTAATCCGGTTAAAGCTTTTAATTGACGTCCACCCCAATATACATCTGGTGCGTGTGTGCAATGGCGCAATAAAGCAAAAATAGGAGTTGACTCTTATCTGTGATGTGAAGACGTTGAGTAACGCTTTCCACGAAGGACCGGATTTTTTATATGTTTATTAGTGTTTTTTCTACAGAAGAGAAAGAGGAAAGCGCAAAAACAAAAAAGTACCTTTAGATAGAAAACAAATCAAGCCATCAATTAACCCCTATATTGCCTTAGTCCTCACATACGCATGATTCCTCACACAAATCTATGCGGCTTCTACGTAGGATAACACCAGAAATTTGACCAGTTTACACAATGTTTTTGAATTCAAAAATGTGTTGACTTTTATATTAATAAGTAGCAGCTCGCGCACTCTAGGTGACCGGTGGCGGCTGGAAAAAAATCACCTGCTCCGGGAATTGATCCTGAGATCTGTCAAAGACCAACGAAGCGCTTTGCCAATTAAACAGTCTCGTACACGTTACGCGAAAAAAAAGTATTGGATTACAATTACAATTACTCTCGGTTCAAAAGAAGTCAATTATATCACTTGATTATTTGAGAAGAAAAGTAATTGGTCGTTACCTGAAAAAGTAACTGAAAAAGGTCATCGCTGGTGATATCCCACATCGCCTGCTGATCGTTAGGGGGAGAAAATTGGCTTAGAAGGGCGGGAGGAATCATATGTTTGTCTTTTTAGACTTAGGCTAGGTGGCGCAAGCTACCGCCCATTACAAAGGGTATAGCCATTAACATCCATCCATCCACACTTCCAATGATCCATTCATCCGTTACTTTTCCAACTTAAATTTTCAAAACGACAGATTTTTCTGCCGGTTTAAAAAACAGGTCGTTTGTAGTGACCGGTCTTGGATTAAAATCGCCAAACTTATCTTCGTGATCTGCCGGATTTGGTAAGCCATAGGTCCTCCCGTCGGAGACTTGTTCCCAGGATACCTTGATACAAAATTTACACACGAAGGGTGCCATAGAAGGAGAGAAATATAGTAATGGTTACAAAATAATTTTAGTACTTCCAAAAGTGATTAGGTTGCTCTTCTGAAAACTTCCTAATACCTGTATTTAAATTATTTTTTTTGTATTTATGTCAGTTTTGCTGCAGCCCCTATATCAGGGCGCTGGGACCCGTCAAGCTGCAAACGTGCAGCTTTTTTTCCAGCGCCGTTGTCATGAATGTATTTTTGTGGCAGAAAATAAACTGATTTGAAATATTTACAAAATTACTTCAAAGAGTAATCGATTACAAGTAATTTGATTACCTCTAATGAGTACCGTTCAAGTCTACAAGGCTTACTAGGAGATTTTAAGTTATACAAAAATAAGGGGAAAATGTGTGACAAAAAGCTTTCGATCCCTTTTTTAGCCAATTTAATATTAATCCCAATTAAAATTACTCCACTCTCCACGCTCCACTTCGTTATAAGGTGAGTTAATAAGATACTCGACGCCAAGCAGCAGTATTTCGCTCTTCTTCGTGGTTCGCCGCACCGTTGAGGAACCTAGCACGTCTTCCTCGTCAATCGACGAAAGAACAATCTCACTTCCTTTGAAATGCTGCCTCACCTCATTGGTCGATATGCAAACCTGTAGAAGCCAAGATAGACAGATTGTGTTCCGGCACTCAGAGCAACCACTTTGGTTGCTTCGATGGCACGGGGACCGGTAAGTTAGATTGAAAACAAGAGTAAATGGGGGATCAATTTACCCTTCGGGGAGAATGGACCTCTTCCTTGAATTCGGTCATTTTTCACGCTGATTGAGTTTGCCCTCGACGGTGAGTCCTTTTTGTTTCTTCACCATTCTTTTTTTTCTTAAAGTCTGTTATTTATGTAATCCGCGTTTAAAGCGGTCTGTCGCAGAGGGGTGAAGACGAGAATTGAACGGGGCCAATTTAAGCGATAACATCAATGATCCCTAGATAAATAGAAAAAAAAGTCAGAAAAAAGTAAGAACAATGATGCAGACGAAGGGTTAGGAGTGTTTTTTTTTTAGTCGCGACGAGTTGAAGTTTTTCGAGGGTTTGTCAAATATATTTTGTTTTTATACAATGCGCACTGCCGGTATTCTCGTACAAAATAGAGCAAGAAAGAAAATAAACTTACAGCCTTTACGAGTGATGGTTCGCTGTTGCTTTGTATGTGCTCAAGAGTTGCCAGCAAAATTGGACCATGGAGACCACCGACATCCACGTCTATGCTCCGACATGCCAAAGTAGCCGAAATTTATGGTACATGTTCCCTCTAGGTCCTTATATAATCTTTATTATCTATGAGTTTTCACCCACTCCGCGGTAATCAGAAGCAAACTGTTGAGCCGGAACCCAGTCCTTGCGGAGAAATGCACAAAAGAAAACAAACAAAATAAGACAAAAAATGACGACGGTTTTCTTCGAGAAGGTGGCTGCACCTTTCGCTTTCAAACGTTAGGAGAAAACTCTCCTTAAAATTGCAAGGGACGTAGATCCTTCCTAGAGTTTGCCCGCTTTTGAAGGTTTGTTCTTTTATGTTTGAGTTGCTGCTGGTGCTCCCATCGAAAAAAGATTATACCTTACAATGGTAAAAGGAAGCAGTGAATTTTGTGTGCTCAGGTCAGTTACATTTATTTTTATATTTGAAGCAGATCCAGTAAGCGTGTGGACGAAAGTTGTGCGAGAAGTGAATGTCTCAAATTTGAAGTGACAACGACAGGCACATAAATGTTTTCTCTAAGCATGTAACCCTCTGGCCCAGACATTCGTTTTTGTATCTGTTAATTTATTTATTTGTTAATAACACCGCAGATGCCCATTCAATTGCATAACACGAGTAGAGAGGGAGGGGGCGGGGGTATATAGAACTTCATGATGGAATAGAACGCAGGAATATACAGAAAAAAACAATCTAAAGTCAACGAGGGATCACACAAAGGTGACAAAAATGGCTATTAAGAAGTGTATATGTAACAAAAAATACTAATTATTATACATGTAGTAACACGGCGCAGAAAGCGCGAGTCAACTTCATAGAAAGACAAAAGGAAAACATATATCTTCCGGAACTGTATGGATAACAAACAAAAGAAAACCAGCCACTGGTAACATCACTAAACTAGTAAAAATAAAATTGTATCAACACACACAAAACTTTGCATTTGACGCAAACAAAACAATTAGAAGAAAAAATAGTTTAGGCACGAGCATAAAAAATAAATAAATAAGAAACTGCATTCGAACATTAACATGCTCAGGCCTGAAACGTGGGAAGGTACTGAAAAAGTGGAAGATGGAAAAGAAAAAGTATATTGGGACGCCATAATTACGAACTTATACAAAAAGAAACTGAGGGAGAATAGGAGATGCGGGGATATGAAAGGGCAAAACCTCTGATTGGAAGGTTCAGGGGGTAGGCGCAAAGGTTAGCTGCATTTGTCTCCAACAAGCTGTATTTCTCCAATTAGAGCGAACGCGAGCATCGTCTGCTCCTCGTGCAGTGTCTCCCGTTCCAACGCCTCCGAACAGTGAGTAGAAACAAAGGCCAGCTATCTTAAACCTCTACGCCCTAATCCGTCCAATCAGAGCTCGGCACCCTCCTCTCCCTTACTTTCTATCCGCATACGGAAACTCCTTTTCTCGGAAAGGTGAACTGTAAATAAATACGCTCGATGGACAAAGAGAAACCAGCAGAAAGAGAGAAAGAAGAGCGGAAAGAGGAATACACCGACAAAGATAAAAGGCGAGGGGCACATTGAGGTTCCAATGACGCCAAAGCTTCCATGCGAGCTCAGAAGCCGTGTCAATAGTAATTTGATAACGTAACCTGGCTATCTTCAAAGCGAAAAAACAAGCACGCGGGACAAAAAGGAAAGGCACTGGGGACAAAAAAAGCAAAAAGGGCAGAGAGGGCAAACGGAGAGGAGAAAGCCAGTCAGCGCGATGCGATTGGTCGATGAACGACTAATCTCGCGCATGCGTGTTTCGCTCCGACGCGCGGCCGCAACGATTCCTGAACAATTGCGGGCACGGAGGATAGGGGAAGAGCTCTTTTGTTTGTCTATTCGCCTGCTCTCGTTTTGCGTCCCGCGCGAAACTTATGGCGCGCTTCAAAAAGCACGTGGGGTTGATCGGGTGCGGTCGCGACGAGCAGCTCCCACGGAGAGCCATGGTGCGCGCTCCGCTGTCACGCGGCGCTTCGACCGCGTGCTTGTGCCTCTGCCGAGGCACCGAAGCTGCCTTGGAGCCTGTTGACAACACCGAGGATAGCGGCGCGCTGAACTCTCCGCATCCTGGTGAGCATACCCTACAGTTTCGTCATTGCATTTCTTGATTAGCGTGCGGAGCGAAATTCACAATATTGATTTGAAGATTCCTTCGTGTGTGTGTTTGTGAAGGGGGAAAGGGGACCTTATTTATGCAATAGAAAAATCTACACGATTTAAAATCACGCTTTCCATCATGACATATGATATATTCTACACCTGTACCCTCCACTCCCCGACGTTCGACACCAGTTATGCAAAGTGCATCATTTTTTATGCTTACTTCAGCTTCTGTCTGAAAAATTGCTTCTGCAATACGCCTCAACGTGCACAAATGGTGTCACTCCGATGAACTGCTCACTATCCTCGGGAATTAGGCAAGAGTTCTGTTTACTTACGTCAACTGTGCCGATCTCGGAACGTCCAGTCACACAATATACGCTGTATTGTTTGCTGGCATGGCCTGAAGTTAAAGCAGGTGGGAGACAGGCGTTTACCGTGCTTCGTTGGTTTACCTTATAGCTAGTTTTTTTTTTTTTTTTGCGTGCATTGTTACATTTTGGAATTAACTCCCTGAGTTGGTTGCACTCAAATCGGCCAAAACCACGAAACCTTGAATCGGAGCTGCCCTGAATATAATAGAAACCCTAGCTTTGTGGGAGAGAACCCCTTATCTAGAGCTTCATTTTGTTTTGAATGGGCACGAAGTCCCCCGTCCAAGAGGCTGCCCCTTCCTTTCGAGCCAACCCCTTACGTTGCATCGTTCTTTTCTCAAATCAATACCAAAACGTTTTTTTTTTACGCATTTTGTTTACACGCTAATTTTTCGTAGGTTAGGAAATCCCATTCCCGTGTCCTATTTCCTTCAACACAAGCATCAATTCACACCAATACTGTCCCGCAGGCACGTAGCCAGGATTTTGTTTCGGGGGGGGGGGGGGGGGTTTGCCAATGACAAAATACTGTATGAGGGGAGGGGCGAGAGGATGCCCCAGCAAAATGGAAGATTTGGGGGGGGGGGCGGGCCCCATGGGCCTCCCCCTGGATACGTGCCTGCTGTTTCGACATAAAAATTAAAAAAAAACACGATATATGTGGGGAGACAATGTCGGAGGAACACCCCCGCATTCAACCCTCAAAGCACAGGTTAGGCAAGTGCGAACCAAAACATTAGTACTGAATGCTAAAACTCAGCAGTTATACCCGCTAAGATTAAGCCATTCTGTTTTAACGCTTTAGACGAGCAGTTTATTCATTCTGATTAATTTCCCTGGGTCCGTACATCGCAATTCAGTGTCTAAGAAAAAAATATTGTTTACCTTTCTTCTTTCTCTATTATGAAAACTGAGAAAACTTGTTTTCTGTACGCTATTATGTCGTCAGGGTACGTGATTTGAGGAAGCAGACGGTAATCATTACTATTAAAACCTTCAATTATTTTTATTACAATTTTATAAGAAAATGCAAGTAAATTATTTGTAGTAGTTCTTATAAAGATCAATTACTTGAAAACATGCTACGGGGCATATTTAAATTACAATTGAGCGGCAATTCCATGTGAGTATTAATGCGTGTCTAAATAAAGCGAAAGGCTCATTTTCTAGCTGCAGCTTGGTGACTTTTCTTTCATATTATTTGGCATTTCCTCCACATGTTTGCTATCCTGCTCTGTAGCACCTGACAGTTTCAGCAACCTTGAGCTTGACTCACCGGAATACCTTACTTCGTTTCAATCTGCACGCCACAATTTCAACCACACTGTAAAGACTGCCATGGAATCGGTGTCGACAATGAGACTCGTGGATGTCTGATTTTCCAGCAACTCATGCGGCCGTCAACAGCCAGCCATCGTTCTACATGTGTAACGAATTCCTTTGGCGAAGAAAGCATAGTACGCGCCTAGGCATGCACACGTCTGTACTTGCGTCTCCGCTATTTTCGAGGAGCTATACACCAACTCAACTTAGTTATTTTACGCCGCAGTGATGGCAATTCGGGAGCACTTCCGGTCTCGGTGGTGGGCGGAAGTCGCCATGCGGATGGGCATTCCTGTGTTGATTTGGAATAAACCACACTAAAACCTGCCTTCTCCTCAAAACGTCGCGACTGGGGCTCTACCAAAAGAGCCGGGAAAAGTGTGGAGATCAGTTTTAACATGTTTTCTGCCTGCCCGGTTCGTCCGAGAGCGTTGGTAAGTGCAGTGAAAAGAAAAAAACAGACGCAGTTGGACCACGACTGCTTGCGCTGAAACATTTTGAGTTGAATACACTAGTATTTGTGGTCGTCAGATTTATTTGTTTTGTTCTAACATGAACGCGGGAAAATCATCAAGTTGTCCGGACCTCCGGAGGATCATGATCAGCGTGTCTTCACGTTTACATGACCGTGGAATGATTCAAACTGTCGTCTGTTCTTTCGAATTCGTCTGGTTGTCGAAAATTTCGTCTGCTCGTTTAAAGAACACCGACCCGTAGACCAAACGTTGAACCGGTAATTCGATGAGAAGTAAATGCAGACCTTAAAAGGTCGTTTTAGGGTAGGTACGCTTGGTGTAAAAATAGATACAAGAAGATTTTGATTATTGTAACCAGTGGTCATCACCGATTTGTTATTCCTGGCTCAGTTGGTCCGATTCTGCTTGCGATTTTTATTATCGACGTCGTGCATAGCAGCTCCCGTACACGCTTTTGCAACCCAAGCGACGTCACGACTGAAAATAGCGAGCAGAATCTCATCATGCGAATCAGGATTTAGGGTCCATTCTGCGGCGTTCACGCGGCATGAATCGTCACGGGCCCCATTATTTGCGCGACGTTTTGCGGTGTAAAGTGCCTCGTTAATTTCACTCCGGTCTTTAATGTAGTAAGCCATTGCCAGGAGGACGTAGGATAACCAATTTCAACGCAAATAAGCACGGGGGCTCACAGCGACGCCTACCATGCCATACTCCAATGGTAATATTGTGGTCAGTTGCGCGAGTTGGTATACTGATTAAACATGTTAAAGTAGCGGAGAAGGAGACAGGGACAAAGGCACTCCCAACTCGCATGAATTCCATGGTGATGGAATACATGTGAGTTGTGAGTTTGCGCTTGTCAGTCGCTTGCGGGTTTCATTCTTCTGTCCCTGTCTTCTTGCGCTCAACTTCAACCGTGTTCATTCCAATGGGTTTTCGATGCGGGACGGCGCGCTTCTTGCCCACACCCAACCGCGCGTGCGCGGCGCCGATTGCGTGCCGCCACCGGCGCTCCGGTTTGTTTGTAAACATGAGTTGTTGTATACGGAGAGGGTGGGAGAGGCGGGAGGGCGGTGACGTCATAGCAAGGAGCTCTGATTGGGAGGATGAGTGAGTAGAGGCAAAGCTACCTTTGTCTGAACCCCCTGTCTTCCTCCAATCGAGCGAAAACGAGCGCCGTCTGCTCCTGTTGCGGGTCTGGAGTTCAAATGCCGACGTACGGCGTACGAACGCCAGACCGTGCGCGAGGCGCAGGCGACGCTTTTGTTGATATTATTGGAAGGATATAGAAGGTAGAGAAAAAGTCATCAAATCTTGGCGGCTACCCACAATCCTTTCATTTAAAGTATCTTGCTCGGACGTCAACGTACGATCGCATGTCCTTCTTTTTCCCGGCTTCTTTCCTTATTATCTCCGATGTGCGAGGTATTAAGCCTTCCACTCACTTACGCATCGCTAATTTGTGCGCTACGAGCTTTAATAAATGGGCGAGTATAATATATCAAGACGTGTGCGGATTCGAAACAATCGTAATTGCATAGCTGATGTTGTGTATACTGCGCAGTGAATCTGCATCCTCGAAACGGGGAGCGCACCCTCTCAGTCGGCTTGTTAAAGAGAAGCCAAAAATTTCCGCGCAGAAATGTCACATTGCGCATCCTCGAGCTGCAGGATGCTAATTAAACGGTGAAATATTTAAGTAACCCGTACACGCGGCTATCGTTCATACAGAAACACAGAGCACATTGAGCACTTGTCAGCCCTTAGATATGGCGTAATGCTTATTTCGGGAGTGTCAACTTGAGCTCGTGAATTATTAGCGGTAAAACAAAATAACGCTGCGCTTGCTGGCCTTTTTTAAAATTTTTTTTGCAGCCGTCATTTTTGTTATGCAAAGGTGTAAAGTGTGCACTTGGGATCATTATTCGCACTCGTGCTTTTTAAAACCATACTTTCCAGCTGCCTGTTTCCTGTTGTTTTTTTTTTTTTTGCCTCAGTTTGCGTATCAATGTGAATGTCCACTTGCTGCATTCGAAAGCAGGTGGAAACCACTACAAAGCAAAACATGCGAGAGAGAAAAAACGCACGCGTCGAAACAGTAAAGTGACTGACTGCCATACAAAAAACAGCTCGACAAGGCGTCGTCAAAGCGGCATAGTGGCAAAACAGTAAAATATAAAACCGGACGTTGCCACAACCTCACCCTAATAAAAAAAGAAACGCGTGCAGAAGGTGTAAGCAGAGAAAGGGAAGTCTGAAAGCTGCTTTGCTGATTCGCCGATGGTACTGAAAAAATAATAGCCTACCAGTGTTATCTGTCGTAATAGCTTGCGCATGATATTGTGGTCTGACTGATAGACATTCCGAAACTAGTGTATTTACAGTGCTCTTTGTTTTAGTTTCACTGGGGAAATACTGAACTTTAAGCAAACTCATTTGGGGACTGAATTTGCCTTTCGGTTCAGTTTTTCAAACTAATGGTTGCAAACTTATGACGGTCGGCTGATGCTTTCACACTCCTGGAATTGATTAATATTCCGCACATTGCAGTACTACCTAATCACAAGGTCAGATACTTTATACATTGATGGTCTTCTCGCCTTCTAAGGCGGCCTATAAACTCGCATGAGGCCCGTTCTTTGCAATTTTTAGTTTAATCACGAGGAGATAAATGTCAAACTTGTAAAATATTTTGTGCAATCTTTGTGACAAGCAGTCGATTTGTGATGGGTATATTGGGAAGTGAGTTTTGTACATTATGATATTTTTTTTATGACCGAGGTTTCCGCACCACCAGCTTTGCTCTTCTTACACGAGCGGTAACTTTAGCTCTCTGCCAAAGTTCTCAGGCACTTTACGCCTTTTTGAAACGTTCTAATTTTGTAGTTTTCAATAGGGCTGACTAAGCTTTCGCTGAATCCATATGTTTATTTTCACTAGATAAAAAATGTATTCACTATATTTGATTTATCTAATCCCCTTATAGTGACAATTTGCCCACTTTGCTATGCCCCTGGCCGTATGCGTCACCCGCACATACAATATTTGTGCACCTTTCAAGGTTTAGTTTATGATGATTCTTCTGTTATAATTAAAATCAAACACTCAGTATATTACGTTCCTGTGTATATATGTACTGCACCCAATATTTACTTTAATATTTTGTCCTTGGGGCACAAGCATCACAAAATAAGAGGGCAGAAAGTAGAAAGGACAATGTTCGATAAATAAAAATATGTCTCAGAGCAACAAGGCCTCCAACAAATTCTCACTTTCGGTAATCAAAAAATATGGGTGCAGTAAAGTGGTTCCAATAAATAAATACGAAACGTCTTGATTGCACATCGCATACGATCAGATATTTGTTATCTTGTCCATCTCCGAGTTTATAATATCGCTAATGTCTAATACTTGTTAACTGATAATCCCAAAAATAAAACAAATTTCCGTCGCATTTTTATAAAAAAAACTTTCAGGCTTTCCACTCCCTTGAAGAAGGAAGATTAGTGAAGCTAAACTATGGTGGGAAAGAAATAATGGCCGTACGCAAGTCGGCAAGCCAGAGTGGAAAAACTCGAAAGGTTGGCGCCATCTATGAGCGACTGCGGCAACCAGACAACCGAGAAGCTGGTTGCCTGGTTGCCGCCGTTGCTTATTGATTGTGGTAGCTATCTATACTTCGTTTCAGCTTGGGTCCAGACGCAGCCGATGCTACAAGCGCGAGCATGTGGCCCAGAACAGTGCTTGCACTGCACGAGCGCGCGTGCTTGGCAGGGATGCTGAAAGCCCGGAGCTCGCGCTTGTAGCTTTGGCTGCGTCTGGACCGAAGCTGAAACGAAGTAGAGTTCTGTTTGATCAGATCATTTGAGAACGGACAGGATCCTGGGGAAACTAGCCCTTAACAGCTCCGCTGTAAAAGAAAATTAGAAACAAATGCGAAAATGATTGCCCAGTCGGTATGTCCCATCACTAGACCTTTACGCTCTGCGGAAATGTCGTCTCTTTGTGGCGAACATAACCACCTAGCGTTTTTATCTTTCTAAACAGCAGATCAACAGTGCTTTTAACCTAAGAAAAAACTAGCGGAACAAGAAGCGTCCAAAAAACAAATCTGCGGCGTTAAATGTCGTGTGATTGAGGCGCAAGCTCCTTATTATAGTTGATAAATATATTGACACATGGTGACAGCTGATCCCTGAATAGCGAAAAGCGCGCTTTGTGGTTCACTACCTGTTTTTTGTGTTGAGCGCGTTCTGGTGGCTTTAAGAAGATTTTAACTCGAATGAGAACATTTGATTTTCTTTTCACTTTCTACAATCGGTACTTTGGTTCTCAGCTGTTATGTTTATATTCGTTCAATACCGCTGACTTATGCCTGTACATTTACAGCAAAAGTGGTATTCCCAGGAGGGAGGAATCCCGGAGAATTCTCCCCGGTACGCGCGTCACGCGAAGAAAGCGTCAGGCTTTTACTATGCGGAGCTGAGAGGTCAGCTCCGCCGCAGAGGGCCGGAGGACTGCTCGGTTTGTAGTAACAATCTCTGTTTGGTGGCGGATGAGTTGTTCTTAAATCAATTTTGTCGCGAAACGCTTTGATACTAAGTGTAGAGACCCCTAAATTCGTCTGAGGTAATGTCAGTGATAAACATAGCTGAATTAGACTGCAAACGCTGACCTCCCTCAACCCCGGCGAGCCCGTTCCAGAGACGACAAAGTTCGTCTCTGGAACGAGCTAACCTCCCGGCTCAACTTCCTCGGGCCTCAGAGGAAGGAGCCGGAAGGTTGGAAACGCTCCTGGGCCGTGCGGGTGTCGAAGGCACCTCGTCGGTGTGAACGATGAAGCTGAAGAGGGAATTGTGCCCGTTGTCGACGCCACGCACGTTCATCAGCGGATTTCTCCAACGTGTGAATTCTACTTAAAAGGATAATTCGGCGATTTCTTCAAGGTCCCCGATTTGCCTGAACATTTTGTTCAACGCACCAACAAACATCGCTGAAATAGTATCTCAAATATTAGGTTAAAACACTGTTTTTCGCGAAATTATTTAATTTACAATTTTGGTCCACATTGTGTCTTTCAAACTGAAAATCTCCACTGGCAACAACGAAAAAGTAACGCGAATGGAAGGCAGGGGTTCACTGTTTGGACTGTAGAATTTGTTTCCAACCGATTCCACGCAGTTTAATGGTGTCAAATTAATTCTTTAGAAGCTCGGTCCAGTACCCGCGCACCAGCACGGAACAAATGCTTGGCGTAATCTATTTCTCGACTGCTTGCTCGACTGGCAAGCGTGCCTGCTACTGACGTCACCGCACTGTTGGTTTTTACATCATTTTTTTTGTCAATTTAACAATAACTATTATGAATTTCGCGATACTAAATAGCATACCGAAAAGGGTGAAGGCCGGGGATTAAGAAAATATAGTTAGTTGGGATAGCTAAAAAATCGCAAACTAGCATATCAACAAAATTGTTGACCTTTTCCACCTAGGTTAAGTTTTTATGAAACGTTATCTTTTGCTTTGTATTTGTGTCATGGAGATGTAATTAACTGACGAAAACTTCATGGGCCCACTCTTTGTAATCTTGCCCTATTTGTACTGCCAAAGAGTTATCAAACTTCTGCCTCCCCCCACAGACCCCTGGGCGAGCCCCTGTGGCCTCCTGCCCGACGTAGTGTCCTGCTGCCGGGACCCCTCCGGCGGAAACCCTCGAGAAGACCAGGTTGCCCGGTGCCCCCTGACGTCGTCACGCGACGGTGCCAAGACGGTCGGAAGGAGACTCCGCCACCTTTCCGACTGCATGGCCGGTAGGACGGTGAGTTGAAACATTTACGTTCCCCTGCGCCTAGCACAACTATGGAAGCGATTAGTCGAAGCAGAATGCACGCTTTCTTTTTTCTTTGCCTGAATGGATGGATGCATAGTCACTATATAAGCTACGCTTAAAGTATCGGCACTCCGTTCCGCGATCTGCTAGTGGGCGCCGCCATCTTGGTGCTTAGTGCAGAGCAGACGCAACTGTCGATCATCACAACTCAAGAATGGGACTTCCTCAGCTTTAGATACGGTGTTAGGAACCTCAGGTAATATTGTTTTTCTCTGTCGCGAACTGTTTTAACATTTCTGGAGGACAAAAAGGCGTTTCCTGCTATTTGAGATAAAGCTTCAGATAACTGGAAACCATGACTTTAAGCACCAAGATGGACTGAAGAGTCGTTACTCCTGAAGCGTATCTCAATTAATGGTTCTATACGGTTGGATGGATGGTTGTACTGAACCTTTTTGATCGGGCGGCGTCACGCCACACGAACCCTTTTAATAGGTCTGCGGGTTATCCGCGAACCACAAATGAAGGGGAGGTCAACATCCTTCCGCTCGTCAGAACACATCGTCATCGTGCCGTTGTATTAGTATTAATTGATTTTTATGTCCCGTAGTACCGATGGTAAAAACAAATTATCCGAAAAGACGGAACACGCCCAAAGATTTCTGAGGACAATGTTTTTAATTCGGGACGGCGCCCTTCAAAAATGGCGGAGGCGGGAAGTGAGGACAGAAGACAGGGCATAACCAAACGCTGTGGCTAACTGAAAAACAAAAGGTTCATTAAAAATATTACAAGCGCCCGTAAGATTCGTGCGTTTTAACTCAGTTCCTAGAACAAATGTGTATGATACAGGCCTTGACAGGATCAGGACGAAGGGGAGGAGCTTCAGATGCCCCACCTCCAGCGCGAACTTCCCGCCTTCGGTGATGCCTCGTGCTCTCGTGAGCTTTCCGCGTGCACGAGCAGACGAAGGACGATGGAAGGCAACGATAGCGGGTTGGAGCCCCGGCGGTCGAAAGAGGCGCCCTGCCGTTTTCAGTTTGTCGATGACTGTACCCGATTTAAACGCTTAGTACCGCATTATCCGGACTATACTGCCTGGACCAGGTGTACGGTCTGTCCAGTCTGCATAGTCCGAATCTGGTGCGCATTCCGCACGTTAAAAGTTATGATACAGCACACCTTCAAAATCCCTGGTTTCTAAGTGCACAAAGGGAGCGTGTCTCATACAGAAATCATGATTAACATAATTGGTCAGTTGCAAAATCTGGTACGTGTCGACATAATAAACGATCTTGAAAAAAATAAAAAAACAGTTAAATACACACCCGTAGAAAGTCCGCACCTCGTAATCTTTCAACTTTGCAGCCTGTAGATTCCGCGGACTATTGTCCGAAAAATTCGATATCAAGCAAAAAGCGTTGATATCGAAATTAGAAACGCACATCTTTTCATCAGAATATGCGAATAAGTGACGGTGATGGCTGTAAATGCGCGTACACACGGGTTCATGTATATCCGGTCTTCATTCACTCGATCACACGCAGCGCAGCCTTGTGGTCACTGAAGTGAATAGGAAAGGGAACAACAGAATGCACGCATGAGTCGACGCCTCAGTCGGAGGCAAAATCCAAACAGGCCCAGTGCAGTTGTAGGTATAAATATCGCTGCAATTGCGAGATGTCTTGCCCCCCCCCCTCCTCCTCCCCTCCCCTTCCCGGGCAAGAGGCGGCCCCGCGGCAACGAAAGAGATAAATGGCACGGCTGAATCCTTCTATCGGGCCACAGCTTGCGCCACTTGGCCAAACAGTTCGATTTCAACAGGTAACTTGTCTCTGATTATCAGAATACAATTGACCGATCTCACCAGCCAGTCTGACTATGCCACCGTTGCCGCAATACATCGAGGGAACTTTAGTCTTTCTGCGCGTGCGACAACCTCGCTGGAGGTCTGCGCGTGCAGGGCACGAACAGTGAGCTCGTGCACTGCCGATTACCTCGTGTGAACTAAAGTTATGGCTGCCTCGCGCATGCTCCGAACGCTTGGTGAGATCGGTCTATTCAGTTGAAACGTTTTAGGGTGTACTTCTAAAATTCACAATCTATGAAGGTGGCGCCAGTTCAAAACCTTGTGCGTGACTTTCAACCTACCTCACGAATAAAAAAAAATAATAAAAGATCTAGATTTTTTTTATTTATGCCACCGGACTATTAATATGTGCTTGGTGATCTCCGCTTTTCAATCGTCTATTTATTCGTCGCTGCATAAAACGGCCAAAGTTTTTACTAAATCACTGTCGCCGTCAGCAACTGCAGAATGAAGCCCTTTAGGATAAAGTATCAAGTGTTGTGCGAGTCTCCTTTTCCTTCACGCATGCCCCAAACAGTGTAACTATGTTCTCATCTTTTGCTCCTTACACCTATAGTTCGTAAAAATGTTATCCTGATCCTGAACAACAAAATTTTTTCATAGAATTGTTCTAAATACGAGCGATGAAATGTGTCAAAGAGTGTTCTGTCTAGCACAAAGTCACCGTGAATGAAGCTGGGAAGTTCTTAAAGCAACTGTCGATGTGAAATGAAGTTGTACCCCCATTGTAGAGTTTAGTTTGAGTATATATATAGAAAAATAAGAAATCTTGACGCCTCTTTTGCGCTCGCTCGATATGCAAAACAATTAAACGCGACGATAGATAAGAATAATTTCTATCTCATATTTGATTTGAGCAAGTCGACCCCAACGCGAAATCCTCTTCATTCAACAACTGGTCTCGAAAGAAGTTATTCTTATGGTTATATATAAGGTTTTTGAACAATCAAAAATTCCTGAAAAAATCAGATATTTTCTTTCGAACCCCGCTACTCAATCTCATCTCCGAACACCGCACCCCTTGGCGCTCATGCTACTTAAGGTTTAAAACAAGGAAAGGCTTGATATCTCGGGGCACGTAATCTGCATTTATATGAAAGACAAACAGGACCCGAGGACCTCTTTTCACGTGCGTCCGTGAAACTACTCGCTTCCTGAACTGAGCAGCGAAGAGCAAGTCCCGACGAGGCATCAGCACCGAACAACGTTGCTGGCGTTAATTTCCACCGGCGAGGTTTATCGGCACAGCGAAGCCCTTCACGAGTTCGCTGATTAGCATAGCGCTCTCTCGAGTGCTTTCTTTGGACCCCGAGTGAGCGCACTCCGTGGTCGACTGACGCAGCCGTGAGTTTGTCACTCCTCTTGTACTCGAACAACCGAAGTTGACGGATGAACTTTCCGTTCACTGAAAATCTCCGGCGCACAATAACATTCCTGGCGTCGCTCTCAAAGAAAATAATATCATGCATTCGGCGACTGAAGTTCGTCGCCTTTTGGGTTGCCTATGTGAAGAAGAACTACTCGACTACCAACGCTCGGGAACGAAGCTCTCTTTCTTCAGGGCAATAATAAGACCTTCATGAACGTCTCTCATATTGAATTATCAGGCACTTAGGCAGTTACGCCTTTCGTTGTATGTTCGTGAGCACATATGTACGAGTGAGGGGGCGCGTCAGTGTGTGGTGTGCATGAAAGAAGCGATGAGTATCTTCGCAACAAATGATCAAAGAATAAATCTACAGTGCCGAAGAATGACGCTTGTAGCTTACCTCTATCGTGGTGGGCCTTTTCACATAGATTTTGTAAAGCTGTACACTCAACCGTTTCGTGTTTGTGCTACTGCAATCGTGTCAATCTTGTGGTCTTCCCTTTTCTCATTCTTTGCATACCTTTTATACCATCCTTATTCTCTTTCGTTTCTTTTTCTTTTCACTTTCGAGTTGTTGAGCGATAGTTATTGCTGTTCGAAGTCCGTCGTCCATATCGTCACGTGATACCTAGACGTCACGCAGTCACGTGTTATCGTCCCGTAACGTGACATCACGGTGTCACGTAACTATAAAGTGTCACGTTGTGTTATTTCGCGTGACGTCATCATGTCCCGTGACGTTACGATGTCACGTGCCATCATGGTCTCAGATAACGTCATGGTGTCACGTGATATCGGTGAGTCCAGTGACGTCACGGTTTCGTGCAGGGTCACGGTTTCACGTGACGTCATGGCTTCGCGCGACATCAGAGGTCACGTGACGTCACGATGTTCCGTGAGCGCGTGGGTCTAGAAACTACCTTCGTTGCGCGAGTTGTCGCGCCAACGAAGCATTATCTTGAGCTAAGCTCACGCTCGTACGCCTTTGTCTTCACCGTAAATATTTCTGAGATGGAGTGCTTATAATTTTATAGTTCTAGACGAGTGTGGCACTCTTCGAGGAGACATGGGCGATGAGTCCTTCAAGTAAGTTGCAAAATATATAGGTGCGAGACGCATAAGGATAGATTAGGTTCTGGTAAGGCTTCCCAGCTATCGCTGTGACCGTACTGCGGCTTCACGCAGGACAGCCATTTTTTAGGGCCGTCTAACTCTCCAAAATGTTTATTTATTTTATTTTCTTCTCTTCCTCTCTGTATTTCATTTTGTTTCTCTCTCTCGGTGATCGGACGTCGCGTGCCATCTTTTTTCTGCCGCGGCCGAGCACTAAGCGACGACGACACGGGTCTAACGACCGACAACGTCAGCGACGCCTCTCGCATAATCAGGCCGGACATCTCGTGCACGCACGGGCCGAGTAGTCGATCCACACGCCGCGTCTATGTGAAATAGTAACAAAAGCCCGCGACGACAGACAAAGGGAGTAGAGCAGGCGAAAATCTTTACGCTCCGGGCACACCTGGGGAACGATGGTGCCAAACGGACGATGAAATCGAGAGTACAATTAGCGGCAGCTGCGGGATTTCACGCGCCTCACTTGCACTGCCATCTTCTTTCGCCATTGTCCGGAACTGTCCGAGATTTTTTCACGCTCTGTGTGGAGATAAGCCAAATGTCGCTCTCGCCTGACGCATCCGGAGTCCTCTTCGTACCCGCAATAATATATTTCGTTCCGATGCAGAATGCGAAATGTTCGCAGAAAATAAACGACCTGATTGTCGGTGGGGGACGACATCCGCAGAAATATGGGGCCGTGAGTATTCGATCGGGAACATAGATCTCGTTAAACCGGGCGAACAATACGGGGACGTAGGGAAAGCGCGAAACGACACGCCTGGACGATCATTATCTTCTTAATAAACAGCTTCTGCATCGTCGCTCTATTATAGTTACAAACTACATGTCTGCATCTATATATATTCATCTATCTATATATATATATATCTCTATCTATCTTGTTCGTGTTTGCTTCTGCCTGGTTTTCAGGAACATTATGGCTGTGAAAGTCGCACTAGGCTCCCGAAACCTGATGGGATCCCATAAGCGCATGCGGATAAAGCTAGTTTTTGTTCTAGTTTCCAAAATTCAGTATTATCATCATATTGTATTTAATTACTCGCTCCACTTCAAATTCTTCTATTTCTAACCAGAAAGCCACGGTTGCAAAAGAAAAGTCTCAAGAACAAACACACAAAACAAAAGTGGCGTAAGCGATCAGCTTCCACCCCAGACTAAATTACAAATAGCGCTAAGACAAGGACAGACGAAGAAGTGGACAGGACAGACAAGTTGCGCCTGTCCTGTCCACTTCTTCGTCTTTCCTTGTCTTAGCGCTATTTGTAATTTAGTATGTACAACCAACTAGCCCGCCAGAATATTTTGATCCACCACAGAATGTAGTGAGCAGCAACACTGACCATATGTTGTAGCGACATTCGCAACCTCCGCTCAAACCCCCCCCCCACACACAAAAAAAAAAAAAAGAAATGGCAAGCGTCAGAATTGCGGACGGAAAAATAGACGCGGCAGTAACCGAGCATAACGACAAAACAACGAGCCGGGCAACATGTCTTGCTCACCGGTAGATGCAGCCGCTACCTTTCACATCGCTGTGACACCCAGACTCGACTTTGCCGCCATCACTAATGTCCACGATCAAAACGTCTTTTCGTAAACTGCTTAGATAATGATTTTGTTCTATATACAAACGGACTATTGCAAGCGCTTTAACCTGCGCGATAATAGGAGGAAAATAACGGAAATAAAGCAAGGGGATCGCTCATGCTTACTGCATCTGTTCATCTGCGAACTCGTCGAAAGAAATTCAGCGACTTTAGAAGGGGCTAGGTAGGGAGTAGGAAGGGCAGTTAAACTTCACTCAGGAGTTAGCACTCGTGAATTCGAATTTAACTTGCGTTAAAATTAATATTATTATTTTTTAGTTCTTTTACTTTTTTTTAATCCGTGTTTCTCGCTTATTGGAGCGCGGTCCGCTCTCCGAGATGTTCCCCAGAGCAATATTTGTACGTGCGTTCTTTAGACTTCGTTGCTCAAATATATCTTGACGACTTAATTCTCACTAATTATAAGGTTTAATAAAAACGCAAAAAATTTCTAATTGGTAATTCAATTTTAGACTGCACTGTCACGATATAAAAACCCTTCTAATGAAAAGTGTAACAACAAATGCTCAGAGTGCAGGCGAGCTGGTGTATATTCATGAGACGCTGCCCGTCCCATTTATTTTCCGTTTTCTTACTCTTGGGATTCTTTTCCTCCCCAATCCCAGGGTCGACTATCGTGTTGAATAGAAACTGTAGTTAAGCGGGGCTTATCTTCTCCAAATGCAATCACGATTATCTTCCCTGTGGGGAACACGCTTCATCTCTCATACTTTCTTTCGAGATTTCTTTTGAAAAAAATAAAAAAAAATAAAACGGAGCTTTGCGTTCTTGCGTGAGCGCGTCGTCGACAGATTTCGACGTGATGGCGTGACCACTTTACTTCTTTCCGACGAGAGAACATATCACGGTCCCTCCGCGAAAAGGAGCCGCTCATGTCAATAAACTTACGAGGCAAATAGGATTTTCCCGTGATCGCGTTTACCGCGCTAATGTCTCCCCCTCCTCCTCCGCCACTTTTTAGGGACACGCTTGGAGCGTGTAATAGAACCGTGTTATTAGTCGGATCGCCCCCCCCCCCCCCCCCTTTGACGGTCCCTTCCACAACCCCTGTAGAGCCCGCTTCCACGACGAGCTCGTTCGCCAAACACACGACAGCGTGCCTGTGTTTTGATTTCGTGCGTTTTCTTTTTTCGACAGCGTCCACGGTGTGCTCGATGCCCGTAAAAACAGGAAACAAACAAAGTCTTCTGCGCTCAGTACTTTCTTGTGCACCCTGCTCGACACCGCAATTTTTTTTTCGTTCTTGCATATTTTTGGAAGTAAATAAACATTGCAATGGAACATAAAAAACGAATTTGGAAACCAAAACTCGTCGAACTAAGCGCGGTAGAGAGCTATCGAACGCCACATAATTATAGGCACGCCAGCGAACTCAATTGATATAAAGAACATAAAAAGCTCAGGGTATTGTTTACAACGTATCGCTCAAACGTCCATTGTCAAAAAAAACAAAAAAACATCCCGTTTTATGTGCAATTTTTTTAGAATAAACAGAGGACACAAGAAAAAAAGCAAGTCAAATATTAGGCATTTTTGTATTCTATCTATTCTTCAGCGCCAACTCAAACACAAGCGGGACAACTGCTCGGGATTACACATTTGCACGGGCGTCGATCTCCCAGCACGTAGGGAAATGAACAAAGATAACATCAAACACGTAATTCCTATAGGCACAAAAAGAAAAAAAAACTACTGCTTTTAAACACAATATGAAAAAGTAAATTCTAAACCTAAGTTCATATTGCAAGCGCTTATAAAGTACAAATAGCTGTGATGATGGCCCTTTTGTGTATTAAATTGTATTTCGCACAAACAGAACCGAAAGGAAACAAATCGATGCTGTCGGCACCATAATACGTTTTTATTATATTTTGTATAGCATAATAAACAATAAATCGCTTTCACCTTTCATTTCCGGCTTGGTCTCGCGTTTGCTCACCAAAACGTTTGTCGCACATTTTTTGTATATTATATATATATATATATATATATATATATATATATATAGCTGAGAGGAAAAGCAAAACCCTTGATGGAAACAGCAACAACGGGTAGTTTATTCTCGACGTTTCGGACGGAGTCCGGCCTTCGTCAGAAGCTTCTGACGAAGGCCGGACTCCGGCCGAAACGTCGAAGAATAAACCACCCGTTGTTGCTGTTTCCATCAGGGTTTTGCTTTCCTCTCAGCTATATCCCACGCCTCCGGCCCCCGCCACCATGCCCGTTATATATATATATATATATATATATATATATATATATATATATATATATATATATATATATATATATATATATATATATATATATATATAATGTTAAAACCGCACGGGGACAATCATGCAGATTCCCCGCGAATAGCGCATAGACTCCCCTAGTGTATGGTTAACGGAGCAAGGTGATGTCGGCCCAACCTTGTCGGGTGTCCTCGCGCCCTTTACATGTTTGTCTGCGACACACTTCGATGAAAATGCAAACGTCAACCACTCCTCCACACTGACATTTGTCCATATGCGTTGCTAGACGACCTCGAAATACTTTGACGTCCTTCAAAGTTCTCACGCACTCTCTATGCCCCGTAGCAACGCCGGATCGGAAGGGCGCTCCGCCTCTCGCTACTCTGGCAAATAGGTGCAGTAAAGAGCGAACTTTACGGCGAGCTGCAAGATCCTGCTTTCAGCTGCAAACGATCAATCGAGCTCGAGCTTGAAACAAGCCTCGTCGTATCCCGGCCGCACGACATAATTGATGTTATTTCCAGCAAATTTTATTTCGGTTATTAATGACAAATGTCCAGACTTGTACTCGTAACTCGAAATAAGTAATTGATGACGATTACACTTGCTCTTCATTAAGAAAAAAAAGCATTCCATTAGATTTCCCGATTACTTGAGAAAAAAGTAAATGGTTGTGTCACATAAAAACAAAATGACCGTTACTTTTCCGATAACTTCGGATTTTCTAAACAACATATTTTTCTGTCGGTTTGAAAACCGTATTGGCCATTACTGAATTGGAATCGCCGAATTATAAGTTACTCATCTTCTTAATCCTGAAACTGTGGTAAACCATCCGCGTGTTGAAAACCCGGTTCGAGGCTTCTTTGGTAGGAATCGTGTACAAACGAAGTGCACCATTAAAAGGGGTACCCCATACCCCGTTTAATGATAACGGCTATGAGTAATTTTAGTACTAGTGGGACACAAGTGTACGCAATCGCGACGGCACTGAATGCCCAATAAGCTTCTTCTTTTTTTTTCTGCGGTTTAATTTTAAAAATAAAAGCGGACCTGTTGTTTTTTTTCTTCTTTTTGATCTTTTTGTTGAAAACTTTTATAATGTAGTTCGGAAGTCAGATTGTTGGCGTAGTCCCCCGGGCGATATATGAATGCGTTTCGAAGATCAGATCGAAACATAGCTTGAGCACTCGATTTGTCCTCTTGTCCAATCGCTACAATGACGACGATAGCCAAACCCTGACACTGTTTGCAAACTCAGTATGTTCTCTTTGCATTGCCAGTCCCAGCGCATGGGTATGATAAACATTGGACGCATATAATCGCCACCAGATCACGTAGTTCTTTGTTGTGGCTGCCTTTTTTTTTCTGTGCGTACCATTGCGCATGAAGAAAAAAAAACTAAAATGTGTTTCATAGGTTACAAACGCCAGGAATTAATTCTAAGCGGTATCTGCGCAAAGCACGAAAATCGTTGCACTGCCTCTTTAATAACAACCTGAAGGCAATTAACTATACCTGTTTTCCCCTCAAGAATAATAAAAATATAGTTTTCCGCATTGTTTATACGCCGCGCGATGTAGTTCTTACAAAATTTAGGTGTCACAAAAAGAGGCGATGCTTTCGGCCTTTAAAACGTGGTCGTCTTGATAAGATAACATATATCTAATCTAGAATGCACCTATATATATGTTAATTCCCTACATAAAAGGGGAACTTAGTAATGGTACGCGAGGAGCCGGCTTCATTTTTCTTTCTATGGTACCTTGAGGTGAACACGAGTGTAGCTGAAGACATCGTCTGCTAACGCTTCCCCTTCATGTTACGATTGCCTACATCTGGCTGAAGTCGCCAAGGCGATTTAAATTTGTCACAGCACAATTGGTCGGATCCTAGATGGCGTCATTAGAAGGTACGCTTCATTTAGGTAACCACTTCGTCCAGAGGGGATTGGGACACATCAATGAATCACAAAAAGGGTACGAATCTTAAATGTAGAGAACAATATTTTCTATTTCATCGGCTTTATCTTTTCTATTTTGTCTTGCTTACGGCGGGTGCAGAAGAAAGCTCGTTAATGGCGTAATCAGTATGACTGAGCATTCAATCAAGCGTACGCCCGCCCTCCTTTCATTGCAGAGAAGCGGGCTCGGATGAGGACACAAAGACCGTGATTGAGCTTCCGCCCGAACATCGCTACTTGCACACTTGAGCAGCAAAGGATGAACGAGTGGTTTTTAAAAGACCGTGTTTCTCGGCTGTGTCACGTATTCCAGTCGAGTATATATATTTTTATATTTTATGATGATGTCGATTAGCACTTTTTAGGGTTAAGCACACTCGAAACACAATCGAAAATTCGCGGATTGTTACTTTTTTGTACTTATACAGAGCGACCGTACATTCTTCGAAAGGCAACTCTTTATTGTGCATTATTACTAATGTAATGATCTCTCAATTTTAATATTAATCTCTTATACGAAGAGACTAGGAGATCCTTGAGAACAAGGAAGATCTTTTATGAGTAATTTGAAGCCCAAGTAATTTTTTTCACATAATGAACTTAAGGAATTTAACAGACGTGGAAATAGCTTTATATATCGAGCATTATGCCCCCATTCTCTCCTCTGGACACAGACCCGTGGAGTTAGTCGAAAGTTGTAGATTCAACCCATTCCATTACTTACACCACTTGAGCCTACGTAAACGCCCACCTTCTATCGCCACTTAGTTTTTCCGCCACGCTTCGCTTAGCTTTCGGTTAGCAAGACAGTCGAACCGAATGAAGCCGGTAGAGCAATCGAGCCACCCAGTGCTGTACACGTCCTTGCAAAACAGGAACCAAAGCTGCTGCCTCGTTTCTTCTCAATCTTGGAACGTGTTCTCGTTACAAGCTCCAGATGTTTGAAGGGAACGCGTTCTCATTACATTTCTAAGAGAGTGTGTTGTTACATTAACGTTACTTTCGTGTATTTTAATTAAATATTATGCCGAAAAATTCGTAGATAAAATAAAGCACGCGAGTGAAAATATTCACATCGAACTACGTGTCGAGTCGCCACGATCACATTTGTTCTGGACAGGTCTCCGTTTTGGACGATCTCTCGGACGCTTCCCCATCCCTTGAAGTAGGAGGTGGACAAACGTCTATAATATTAAAGAAAGAGCCTAGACGCCTACTAAATTCTACTTAAATGGCAGATAAATCGGCAAAAGAAAAGAACGCCGTTCCTTCTGCCGTTCCCTCGGAAACGTGACGAGTTCGTGTTTCCAATTCCACCGATGCAAGATGAAACGGCGGCGTTCTTCCGTTCCTCCTAAAAGAAACGCCTACCAGAAATGTGGTTCCTTGGAACGCCGTTCCCTAATACCGAAGTAACCCCTCCCCGCCTCCTCTCCTCCCGTGAAGGGGCCGTGCAACGATATTGGGCAGAAATGTTTCTCATTTTACACAAGCTTACTGGCACTACTGGGACCCAAGTATACTCGTACGCGAAGCCACTGACGAGGAAGCTGCTTTGTCGTGGCGTAAATTCATTATTAAAAGCAGACTTTTTTATTTCCATTTTTTTGCAAACTTTTATAACAAATTGAGGGGATCGCATTGTTGACAACGCCAACAATGCGATCCCCAGGATTTTGTCATCAAGCTTTGCGACTCTCGCTGTGACGATAATCAAATGCGGTTCATAGAGTGCAGCACTGCGTGAGCATTCCATTTGGGCATGGGACAATGAATGCCTGGACATAAATTCTGGTAGTGCCCCGTCCCCCATCGCTGCGATGCTGGGAATAGCCGAACATTAAGAATATGTGTGGAACTCGGCGCGTGCCCGCTGTGCTTTGCCGACCGCAGCGTGCGGCTATATTAAACATTGGCTTATATAATCGGCTCCAGTGGTCCGTCCTCCTTGCTGAGAGTCGAGGGGGCAAAACGCAGCCCGTCTTTTCCTGCTTTTAGTTTCTTTGACGGCAATTGCGCGGAAAAAAAAACGATTTTTTTTGTATGATATCAATGGCATAAAATAGTTCTAAGGGATATTTATTGAACATACGAACATTGTTGCATTGCCCCTTTAAAGGATACTAAACTCTTAACGTGTATTTTACAAAATAAACGTGTACCCCCCCCCCCTCCCCGCTTTACCCCTTTCAACACAAAATTATAACAATACATCGCGAGGCTTATTTCAAGTTGGGAGATTACGAAATGTGCTTCTATTTCGAGACCGTCGAATCGCGATATAGCTGCATGTTTCTTTCCCACTTCTAGCTCAAACTTTGTTTCGCGACATAAGTAGTGCGCTATCTTGTTCGGGGAAATTTTATTTTGTGGCATACGGAACTTATTACTGTTTTCCTGGAAATCTGCGTTTTCTTAAAGGCCTGTCCTCACTCATACAGACTTGCCAAGTTTTACGATTTTATCGTAAAGTGCCCAATTTTCAACACAGTTTTACGAGTATCGTAATGACAACCATATTTTTACGATTTTCTGCACCGCGTGTAAAAAAATATTTCGTTTAAGCTGCATCTTGCCTGTTTACAAGTTGTGGTTGGCAACACTGGTACATCGACTTGTATGCCAGAGGGCGCGAGCTACCGCTCCTCGTTGCAAGGCAATTGTCATTGAGAATATCCATTCATCCATCTTAATAAAAAACTGTTTAGGAAATCTCCTTTGTTGTGGCGACGTTGATCTGGCGAACGTCGTGCGTTTTGTAACTGGAACTTTTACTCATGATCACTTGAAACCGTCGGACAAAATACTTCCAAGTGTTTATTCCATGCTATTCAACCGACTTTCCATTTACGAAGACGTCGCGCAAGGGCGAAAGGTACGCATTCGTAGTCTGTGCCGCTGCGATGTCAACATTTCGCACGCTGGTCGCCGGGAGATACTGTGTCATCTGAATACAAAAAGCATAAGGACTCTGCAAAATTAGTTGAACCAACGAGAAGCTTGGAGGGTACTTTAGTCGATCAACGGATTACGACACTACCCGAGCAGAACGCCTTTTCGGTATTTTGATCGAACACAACGTGCCGTTCACGGCGGTTGTTGTAGGGACGCTTAAAGCAGAACTTTGCTCCTTAAACTCTGCTAAGTCTAGACAGGCGAAAGAGTTTTCAGCAAAGTGAAGAAGGCACATACACGCAGTTCCGCTCCTCCATGTCGAAAAAGACTCTCGAACAGTTGTGAGATGCAAGTCCGGAAAGTGCCGTGAACAAGTGTTCGATAAGAACGTCCTAACAAAAGCAAAAGCCGTAACTTCCTCAGTGTTAACCCAACCTTCTACTTCTAAAGAGCTAAGACATTTCGTGCAACGTATGATGTGCTGCGGCCTACGTTGACGCATTTTTTTACCTAAACCAAGTTTTGAAGAATAAAACAGTTTTCGTATTTCTTCATACAATTGTAGTTTTTTGGCACTCCCTGTAGTATTTTCAGCATTGTAGGGTTGGCAGGTCTGCTCATACCTGTATTTCCACTCTTTCACGTAAAACATCATATCAACTCACATCCCATCATGCCAACCGATCAAGGTAGTCTCCGTGTGCCTAATTTTCTTAAACCTGAAAAAATACACGCGTACAAAAAACAAAAAAACGCATTCGTGATTAAAGGCAGTAACATCGCAGTTTGCTAGCTGGTGGTCACGTGATCTTTTGTTGTTTTACATATTCTCGCGCGTTTACAATAAAGCTTGACAAAATTAGAGACATAAAAGCTACCATGTGGCGCGATGCGATATTTATGAACACGCTCCACAACTTTCTTATTGAAGGGTTTGCGCACAAATTAATATTAAAGATGTTAGGTAATTAACTTACGTTAATTAGTCGGCTGGGCACATTGCAAAATATATCTTCACTTGCTCAATGAGACTTTGAACTACACTGCGTTGGTTCGGCAGTGACAGTGAATAAATGCCAATTGGTTGTTGAACCAGTGCGTCATGTCATTTTCCGAGACGGGTAGCCGCAAGGTTATTCCCACAAGTGTTGGCACAAGTTAGCTGATACACCCCAAATGAGCACTAGAAAAAATCTCAAAGCTACCGCTCCGCTTCCAATGCCTCGGCGTGACGAATGTTGGCCAGGCGCTTCTTCGGCTCTCCAAGTGGGTCGCAGTCGCTTACGCACGCCTCCTATCGCACAGGCGTCCTTTAATTACCGGAGCCGCGAACAAAGCGCCCGGCCTTAACCAGCCGAAACCGGGTGGTCTCGACGGGGGACCTAACCCTACAATTTACACTCTCGGCGGTGCTCGATTCAAGCAAATAAAAATTGGAAATAAAAAAACGTATGCTACGGCTTCGTTTTGAAACACATTTTTTTTTTCTCTCAGCTGAGTCTGGCTTTCCTACGCAGTGCCGTCCGTAACGTGGGAAAAAATAGTAGAAGAACCGCCAGCATAGTGCACCGCAATTGAAAGCACGCGCGCGCGTGTCCCGCCACTTTTAACAATACGCGAGGTGAAATCAGGGGGAAGAATGTAGTTGCAATTAAGTACGCACAAACGGGACAGAAAGCGACACGAGGGTGGAAGACCGAAAGCAACGAGATGCGCAGAGATGGTCACTTAATGGCTGAAGCCTGCGAATTTGTTAAAGGATGTTTGAGGATTTCGCATTCTTGTAGGCGTCGGAACTTGGGAGTTGTTCTATAGGCATTTGGGATCTGCATTTTACGGAATGATTTGAAGGGGTGCTCCGGCGGGATGTTTTTCACTACACAAACTAAATGCATTTTCGGAACACCCAGGGTTTACTCTTCCCGGCATTCTATTTTGGATATCTAAATTTAAAATAATTATTAACAAAACGGCACATGAATGTTGTGCCAAGACCAACATTCAAAGTTTCCCGCGACTTCCCGTGGAGGGACGTCACATTTCGTATAACTTGCAAATCAAGCAGGCAATCTAAATCAAAACGTATTTTGCTCACTTTCCTTCGTTCTGCTGGCGTGAGCTTCTCCAGAATTCGTATCACGCCATCGAGCTTCTTGTAACCCGTCGAAAACTAGTTGCACTGCCATTACATTACATTTGACTTCACGATTTTAGTCTTGCCAGTAGATCCCCCGGCCCACGAGAACAAACTTAAAAAATCTCCATTAACTTCGCGGAAAACAATAATAACTATGGTGACTTGTAATGCGGGTTACTAGTTGAGTTGAGAAACACCGGTAGAATAAGACACAGGTGGCACGAAGGACGGCGTACACATTCTTTCATACGTAGTCCTTCGTCTCACTTGTGTCTTATTCTTTCGGTGTTCCTCTACTCAACCAACACACTCGTCAGTTTACATAGTACTGGTTGCGTCTATTAATGTGCCGAAACAATTTCGAGGCGAATCAGTGACTATTACGACTTCGCCGGAGCTGAAACGGTGTAAGAAATAATAAATATCAATACTTTCCAGCGGGCCCATATCCACAGGCGTCCTCGTACGGCCTCCTATATGGCGTCGCGGTTTTATACAAGTCAAATAAATAACACTATACTAACACCACGCTCCATATATGCCTCTGATAGCTCCGCCAACATTTGCCCAGGCATATCCACGTTACTGAACCAAAGTAACAAATATTGTTAGGCGTTGCTCACTATAAAAGCAACTAAGTACGCTCCTCGTTACTAAGATTCATAAGGAACGCGTTCTTTGACCTTAAAATGAACGCTTTACTTTCTGGATACTTTGAATCTGCCGTTTTGTTTCTGTAGCAATTGCCGCCTTCTTGTAGTTAGACGTAGACATACTGAATTTACGCAATACGTCGACTGAAAGAATCAACTGCGGATTAGTGCTGCGGCGGCTGTAAGCAGTTGTTATGCATGTACCTAAAAGCATACGGGGCCAACGAGATAAACCCGAAAAAGTTACCATATTCAGGAAATCACACAGAGGCAAAGATAAGATGAATATCGACCATTTTCTGTGCTTTACTCGGTCTGTCTGCCATAACGTCTTCCGGGCTGACAGATTATCTCACCGTCTTGGCAATGCTATAAACTTGTGTCTTCTTGAAGCCATACCACGCAATGATTTGCTTAGGCCACTTTAGGCCAATTCGGTCGCATTCGCTGCTCATTTTTGAGGAAGCCGCGAATTGTTTATTCAGCGATGGTCCGCTGTCGATTCACGTGGCCTCAGAAGCTCAATACGGCCGAGTTAGCTTCACTGTATTGTTGTGACGAAATATATAAAAAAAAAGTCCGGATTCCTCTCGACGATCCTGTAGACGTGACAAATAAATGTATGTACTCATTATGATGTGCTATACCATAGCCTCCTCTATACTCAGCAAAGCCTGGCATTTCGAAGACGGAGCCATAGAGTGCCCGGTCGCAGATATGGAGCGCGAGGATTTGGTAGCACAGAGCATGAAAGAGCCATTTCTCGGGGAAACTGGACGTCACCGAACAGCTTTTGCAGCGGCGAGGACCCGAAACAACTTGTTCGCTCGGGAGAAGTGTGTTTCGGCGTCTCGCCGCAGCGGGACGCCAGTCACGTGGCTCTTCTTTCATCCGTTGTTTGTCGCTCCACCTTTTCCATTTCGGCGGCCGCTTCTCGTTTCGATCTGCCGGGATTTTTGTTAGTATATAGGAGGCTATGGCTATTCCCTGTCGCAGGTAAAGAAAAGCAAGACAGGCTCCTCCCGCAATGCCCTCCACTCTTTCCACTTTAGCGAGTGGACGCTTGAAAGAAGGCGAGTAGACTTGCCTCCTCTTTCCCCTCCTCTCGAGCGTTCGCTCTGCTAAAGTGGAAAGAGTAAAGGGCTTTGCGGGAGGGGCCTGTACTGCTCTTTTCTACCTGCAATAGGGTATAGCTGGCTGCTGACGGAATGATCTCTTTAGGCTTTAGCGCTGTAAAATCATTAGAGAAAACCAAGTTGGGGAATTTGTCTTGTACGCGTTCCCCTTCTGAAGTAACTGCATACGGTCACTCGTTACTCGATCACGAAGTACCGAAAGTACGTTACCAGGTTCCTTCTTTCAAAAAATAACTAAGTGGTTCATTCGTTTTCAAGAAAAGTGACTATAGATACAAGCAACGCTTTCCAAAATTATAGTAACTCTGGTCAGACAGACGCGTGGAAAGATCACGTGACACGAACCAATGATCCGCTGCGGTGCCATATGCGCCATGTCAGGGACCCCGCAAAGAGACCGAGGGCTCGGCAATTTCCACTTCAACCCGTCGACACGCACCCGAATCAGACGGCGGCCACGTTCGCAAGCTGTCCCTCCGGCTCGCACGCCATTCCGCGTTGGGCTTCGCGTGAGCGCGTTCATTCATCGCCTCTAACAACGACGGCGTTCCGTCTTCAATGAGCCAATGATGACCACCCACCCACTGTTCATCGCGATCGTGACACAACCCACATTAAACGCGGAGAGGAAAACCTGACCCCATCTCATCGTTCATAGGTACCACAACAGGTGGCTTTCGGTCGTTATCTCCTTTTCTTCACAAATTAGTACGTACCAAGCCTGCTATGACGTCACGCGTGACGTCACCGGAGTGGGCGCGTACCCGCACAGGGTTCGAGCGCGCGCGTGCCGAAACCAAATCCCAAAACCGCGCTGGAGACATGGAGCGTCCGGTGTAATCGTTTTCGGCATCCTCTCGTATACATAAGGATGAAAGGGTCGCGCTCTACGTACTCCATTTACCCCCAAGCCGACAACGCGGTGGCATATACGCGGACTAATCAACCGCCATCCCTTTCATCCCTTGACCCCCGTGTCTGCGCTCGAGTATGGGCAGGAGAGCGTGATCACGTGGCACAAGATAGACTTATGACTGGTTCCATGAGTACGTAGCTTCCACCGCGCTGACAGCTTAGGGGTGGACGGAGTATACATGGGCCCGCCTGATGCGCACGCTATCCTGGTTCCGGTGAAGCGTGGCTCGGTGTTTGCCGCGCGATTACGGACAGCTGCGTCCATCCGCGACACGCGTCGACAGCTTTTCATGCGGGACCGAAGGGATCGCCGGCGGCAACTCCAACACGCCACGCAGGCCCTCCAGCGTGCATTGCCGGCAGCCTTTGGTACGCTTTTAGCGGCTTTTGTGACGAGCGGCTCGGACAGGAGAAGCGTATAACCTTTCCGATTACGGGACGATAAACACGAGCAGTGAGAGCGATGGGTTTCAATGAAAGTGCAGCCCCAGCTGAGAATCGTCGCACATTGGTCAACATAGTTGATAAACAAAACGATGGCACGTGCATATGGGAGCGAACGTAGCGCGAATGACGCGATTGAGTTGTTGCTAAACGCTTGGCAGTTCACTGGGCGTTAGAAATGATTCGCTACGAAAAGAACTTATGGGATCGCCTAAAGCACAGAAAAGTCTGCTGTTAAAAGTTCACACAAGCGCAAAAAGCAAATATTACAAGAAACAAAAACTTCAGCCAATAGCTTATAGCATTCTTTAAGCCATTAGTACACTTCAATAAATCGCCGCCTGCAGTGTTGTGTTAATCAGCCAGCTCGCGCTGCTGTTTAATCGTGGAAAATATAATAGCGATATTTAAGCTATATAGAGGCATACAGCTACGATCAAAATATTCGCCATGATTTTCGGCTTGACACGACAGCTGGACAGCTGAGTTGAAAACAAAAATACAGAATTGCAATAAAAGCGATGGATCATATAATAATTTAAAGCAAAACAAAAAGGACAAAAATGTTTTTATTGGTTTCACGGGTCTATCGCGTGCCTGAAAAACCCTCTAGCCCTCTAAAGTATCAGCAGCACAATATAGTTACATCAAAACAAGAGTTTACAAAACGTTACATGACAAATATACGAAATAAATTGAAGGCAACATGCAAGTAAATAGCAGCACATTCATTTAAAAGAGAAACTAAGATAAACGTTCATAAATGTTCGTTGTGTTACAACTAAAAGCAAAGCAATAAACAAAGTAAAACTACAAGTATTTATATCTCCAACACCTGAGCAACAGCGACAACACATTTAGATGAGATTACAATAAAACATATTTCTTTGAAATGGGCTGTGTATCGTGACTATGTGTCGGTGCAACTACTATCCACATGAAAATGCGATTTAACTGCGAACCAGAAACCTCCTGCAATCATCTTTAAAACAAAACACAAAGTTTGATTAATTATGTGTGAATCCGTTTTATTTGAGAGTTTTATTTGATTGAAAAGTTAGCATTTGTCAGCCATAGTTGGTTCTTATGGCCGACATCGTTCGCCCTGGGTTTCTAATCGGAAATGCACTCAGTCTGTCCGTTGGCTGTGGTGTATAGTCTATATTTCATGTGTCCATTCTAAAAGTCTGAAAGAAGTATAGGTATTTGATGAAGAGCGGCTGTTTCCATTGAATAACACTAATGTCACGACTGTTACTACTGTAGTCGCTCGGCATTATCGAAAGATTAAAGAGATAGCCGTGCAATTTTAATCGGATGCACAAATTTTGTTAAATTACTCTGAATGCTTTCACGCACAGTTTCCTATTATAAACATGGACACTTACCTTCTCGTTCGAGTAACGAATGTGAAGTAGTGGAGCTTCTCTCCTGTACCCAACGTAAGATAAATAGATTGCACAAATTGTATATTTTATTTCCTTTCATCTCATTCGATATACTCATAGAGCACCCATAGGCTTTACATGAGAGAGGGAAGGAGTGGGTCATATAGTTAATGAAGAAATGGAGCAGTCCTGTGTTAATCCATAGTGCAGTCACAGCGATAAGTGCGACAAGTAACAGGCGGAGTCGTTGGGCATTTGCGTCGCTTTCACGCACCGTGGGCTGTGTGAACAAAAGCGTTGATGAACAAAATAGACATCTGACTATTTTGTTCCGAACGCTTTTGTTTCTTTGTTTTGTTCCGGAGCGCGTGAACACGCGTCTCTCGGCACGAGTCTTGATTGACAGTGCTACAAAGACAAAAACATTTTGTAATCGGCCATTTTTTTTTAGAGAGTGCGCGTGCATTGGGTATTGGGTGCCACAAAAGCCTTATAGACGTTTTCTGTTTCGTGTCGTTCTCAGTCACGTGGGTTTAATATCTGGTATGCGGGACGAAAAATAATAAGACTTTTCAACCTGGAATGTGCGAGAAAATATAGGTGAGGCAAAGCAAGAATCTGTGACAATAACGGATTTTTTGTAAACATCTTCCAGCGGCGTAAAGAGATCAAAACGATGTTTTACCGCGTACCGGAAGTGACGACATTCAAGATGGCTGCGCCCTTGTGGGAAAGGTGCATAAGGCTTTACGCACACGCCAGATTACAGCTGCCATTGCTGACCCTATTTTTCTTACCGAGATAGCGAGCCTCTGAAACGGTAGTTGGCAAGCCTCCAGGAAGGCCAATGCTGGGTAGAAGGACACAGTTGAATTTAATATGACAATAACCTGGCCTGCTATGGTAACTGTGAAGGGAAGTAAGCGGAACAAGAGGAATACAAGAACTGTAGGTCGGTTATGGCAACGCCCATGCGCAGCTGCTGCGAAGCGTGGTTAAACGTTGACGACACCAAGTGCCTCCCGGGATGCATCGCGCTCTCCGATCCGTGACGTCAGCTGGACCCGTACGGGCAAACGCCGCTTGGGCGCACAGAGGTCTCTACTACGGCCACTACACAGCTTCGTTGGTTGCTAGCCGCTAACCAGCCGCTAGCAAACTGTGCTTCTATTCTTTGACTTTGCGTGAGCCTGTAAATTATCCATTCATAGGCGGTATATCACCCATGTATCGTTCACCTGAGTATTGCGACAACAACGAAGACAGGCGATGGTCTACTGCCCACCTAGGTCTTACACGATTCTGGCCCATTTCGGTACGTTTTTCACTAAGCTGTCAACCGAAAACGTGGACATCACGCTTGTGACATCAAAGACTGACGGGGAATACTCGCGGAACCATGGCAAAGTGAGTGTACCACCGCATGCGAACTCGAGGGGACTAGGCCTATCCACTCGTCCTACCGTTAATTTGGCTCCTGCACGCGTGAAGAGTGGCTTTCACGCATAACTATGGATTTCAAGATGTATGAACGCGCAACTCTTATGTACGGCTTATATATCCCTTCAGAGCGGTATCCCTTCAGAGCGGCTGCTGACCAAAAAGGGCAACTTTGAGTTGCGACACAATACTGCGACGCAGCATGAGCACCAGCTGCGTCGCAATTCGGTCGTGGACTTAGACGTCTGAGCTCGGGTTCGAGCCCTGTCACTCAGTCCGCGAACAGTCTCAGAATTGCGAAAATTCCGCATAAGATGGTACTACCCGTCAAGCCGAACCTTATTGACCGGTCGCTATAAATATTCGTTCAGGAAAACCCCGAACGTTGATAATATTTTCCAAGATAAATAGCTGAAGTGAAGAGCATCTACTAAGGTCTCCTCTTGGTGTGATCAAACGAACAAAGTTTCTGACAATGACCCACACGTGGGGGCATGCGGACCGTGAACAACACAAACTAGAGTATTTTTTAAGTATGTTTTCTGTCCCGTGCTTTCAATTGTAGATGGTTTTAAAGTTTTTGGTTTTTTTATTGTTATTTACCAAATTTGCAATATTTGTGCATATTGCATTTCCTGGAATGTATTTTTGTTATCTGATCTGTTTATTACTGCAATTGATTGCTTTTCACCTATATCTATGTGGTACATGCTCGCGTTGCCCCATCCTGCCACCTGCCCGGGTGCAGAGACGTTGTCTAGTCACGTACCGTGAATTTCTTCTCTGCCTCCTATACTCCGCTGGATGAAATGAAAGTTTAATTCAGTCATTCTATGAAACGTTATCATAGTCTAATGGCGTCAACTCAGCAATTGTACATAAGCCCGATACTGAGCGTCCTTTGAAGCGCTGGATCGACAAGAGCCCAGCCAAACTCCGACGCATCACTTGTGTGAGCTATGTGTTTTCGGTCAATCTCACTGTGATGACGTCAAAATTTTAGTACAAGGCTCTGGCCCCTCCATTTGGTGTATGGTTGCGATGAACCGAGAACCGATGCAATCAGATAGAAAATCCGATTGCGTGACGAATCATGCGGACGACCTCGGAGCGTTCTCCATGTCCATGACGATGACTAGTGACGAGCAACAGCTGTCCACCGGTGTTCCACTCGACCGCGTGCCCCAAAAATGCAAAGTGAATGCGCGTCGATCACGCCACCACGTCAGGGAGCACTCTGGAAGTCGCGCTCTCCCAAATTACACGCGTCGCGTCCCGGGAAGAAGCCGGTGATGACGAGGATAAGCGCCCCCGAGCACGCTTGTCTCGTTTCGGAGCTTCCGTGCGTCCCATTGGGGTCGGGCGGCGGGCACTGGCGACAACGGAGGGACGTTTGCGTAGCTCAAGCTAAAGCGCGGACAAGATGTGCCGTTGTGATTTTGGGAAGAGTAAATATATAATATATATTGTTCGTAATATATTCTTGTGTCGTGCTTCCGTGTCACGCGTCGAAGATTGCTGCTCGATCATTAAAACGCGGCATTATATTATGTTGATTCACGACAACACTGCTAGTATACATTCGTGAATAGGATTGGACACATGTGGTCTTACACACGTTACTCGAAAAAAAGTAATAGACTTTTGCGTAAAACTCTTTTATATGTTGCAATGAGGGAAAATGGCGGGACTGTTCGGATGAGGGCTCGTGCCGGCTCGAACGCTTCGTATATCCTGGAAGCGGCACGATTCGTTCTTTCTTATCGTTAACACAAAAAAAAAAAATTAAGCAAACGGGAAAAAAAAGGTCATCACATACTCTGTTTTGCTTTCCTCCCGCCTTTTCTGCGTTCTGAAACCACGAGGTGTGAAACCACCGTCAACTTTGTCTTCGCTTCTTGAATAATTTCGCGTGGCGTATCTGAACGTCGCAATTCGTAAAGCAGACGCTAAGGGCACCCCGTATTTCCGAAAACGTCTATCGATTACCATAGACAGATCTCACTCAGCGTTTAATGCCTGCGTGACAGCTCACGCAGAATCGCACTTTCTCTCTCAGCGTGGTCGTCGCGCGTGTGGAAAGACTGCAGATCCTAGGATGCATGGCGGCAGCGGTGGCGTAATGCGTAGTCTTCATATACTGACAAAGCTTGGCAGATCGCCACGAGTAGCGGCCGCCGAAATGGAAAGGTGGAGCGGCAGAAAACCGATGAGAGGAGAGCCACGTGACTGGTGCCCCGCTGCGGCGAGACGCAGAAACGCAGCGTCTCGCCGCTGCCACGAGACGCTGCGGCGAGACGCGAGGCCCCGAAAGTGTGTATCGGGTCCTCGCCGCTTCAAAAGCTCTGCGCTGACGTCCAGGTTCCCCGAGAAATGGTTCTTTGATGCTCTGTGCTACCAAATCCTTGAGCTCCAGATCTGCGATTGGGTACTCTATAGCTCCGTCGTCGAACTGCCAGGCTTTGTGAGTATAGAGGAAGCTTATGCGTAATGAAGTTGGCTGTGAGATCGGTCTATTATTCAAACGACCCTTTCAGAAATTCAGCGTCATCCAGGGGCTCAAATATTAGTACAAATTGTGGCATGCTGATGGCGGTTAAAATCTAGCACCTATTCATCAACAACGTACGTACGAAAGTTACGATGTTTTTTCGCTGTACAGTTATTTCTCTATTTGTTTTAGTTTCGACGGTGTCAAGGAACTACCACTTTGTACGAGCCGCTTGGTTGAGTAAACCTCTCGATAAAATTCGTCACATTTTATTGTCACGAGCTGTCTAAGGCGTGCCAAAGCCGAGCGTTTCGAAGATTCACGTGACACCTTCAAATAGGTGGTGAATAGAAGCCTATAATTCCAGTCACGCTGACATCAAACCACAATACAGCGAACTGACGTATGGAATGTTAGGGGTTCCGCATAGGTGCCTGTCTTCAAATTCTGCCTTCACCAGCAATCAAAAGGGCCGCGATTAGCATGTGCAGATTAAATACACTTAGAAGATAATAGTTATCAAAGCGGCCAGACTGCAGCTTGAAAGGGGTTTTAAAAAGTAATCCGTACTTTTCGGATTACTCCGGATTTTCAAAACGACAAATTTCTTAGCCGGTTTGGAAACGGGTATTTCGTAGCGTTCATTTGAGTCTTAGGAAACCGTTTTTGCACATCCCCTGCGGCACAATAGGCCCTCCAATGTACGAACTGCACATGCGCTACCACGGAAGACTCTCATACGCGCAGTTCGTACTGGAGGTCCCATCGTGACGTATCGCAACACCGCATAAATTTGGGCGAGTTGGTTTGACATCATGAAAGGGGAACAGCGCGAAAATCAGGGAAAAGTAGAAGAGGTAACGACAGACACCGTATCGGATGTGTAAAAATTGTTCCCCAAAACTCTCTATTATTGGATTTCAATCACAGAATTATGTACTTGTCTCGTTAATCCACCAATTTCGGCAAAACATCCTTCAGTCGCACACTTGACTCGACGGTTCCTTGATAAAAACTTGTACAAAGTGCGCCGTTAGAAAGTGGAGTGGGAAATAAAGCAACGGTTCCGAGTAATTTTAGTACTTCCAAAAGCGATCAGATTAGACTCGCGATTATTTCCTAAGAAATGTATTCTACTTATTACATAAATATTGTGAACTTCATTAGTTGCGAGTAATTTCATTACTTGTGGTCAGTACCGTTCAAGTCTTGGCATGCACTCACGTTTCATACAGGCTGTCTTTGGAAACGCCATCAAATAGCTCCTGTGAAAACAACGCATCGCGCGGAAAGAAGGCTGATGTATGGTAGTCTTTGCCATAAGGCCCATCAGGAAAAATTATTACCCCTCAGTATAATTAAGTAGTCAATTATTTTAGAAGGGTAAGAACAGCACAAAAAAGACACGGACAAAGGAGGTTGTAAACACAAAGAGCGCCGACTTTCCACTGTTTCATTTCTGAAAAAAAAAAGACGCCAACCGTTGTGCCCACATACATCGAATGAGATCACATCACATACCTCACATCATATTAACTGACCATTTCGTGGAAAACTTCTGACAAAAGCAAGTTTGCAGTCATATAAACAAATCTAGGGAGAGCTGACACACTTATCATTGTACAATGAAATAAACGTGTATCGCACAAGCATGTTTCGCGTTTTGGCCAAGGGAGAGGGGGGGGGAGCGGAATCACAGCCGCGGAGATGCGCTCCGATTAAAAACCAAAACCTAAAAACGCGTCTAAATTTAAAAAAATAAAATTGGAACGTTCTAAAATCATGTGTTTCAGATGATTCGAGCACGGTCCCTAATTGGAACCCTACCTTTAAAGTTCATATATAAAAATTTGAATAATACAAATCATTAATTACTTACTTAATGGGCCTTTGTGCACAAAAAGACGACTACGTCACCAACCTTTCCTCTTTTTGATGCGTAGTTTTCTCAAGAACGATTGGGCCGTGTTTCCGCAACCGCCCTGTATGTCTTTGGGCTCCCGTTTTATGGATGTGATCAGATGAAGGTCTAGACTCTAGAGCAACCGTCTTAGTGGCAGCAAAGAACAGTGGGGTGACATCACGAGCTTGCGTGCTGTAGACTCGTAACGTGATCCCACCGCAGCCGGGAGAAGTACACATCTAAAGCGCAATCATAGGTGCGACAGTGATTATAAAGACTGATTGTGCGAAGCTTTGGCGGCTCTATACAACCGAGAAAAGTTAATGTAGCAGTCGGATCTCTCTTCAACGATAAGCCTTCTTAAAACCTATCATTCAATTTGCTTCTATAATCTATTCTATAGTGTCTGAGACACATCATACAAATCAGTCCAGTAAAAAAAAAAAAAGCATAACGTGTCACTTTTTTTTACACACATTTATCTTCATTTCTCATGACCAGAAGACACTATATACTCTGGTGCAGAATAGAAAACAAAATCAGAAAAGGTTTTTGAGAAAAAAAAAAAGAAAGAAGTGAGAGGTGAGTTTTAGCGTATTTTTGTCCTGTGAATTTAAATATCACGTTCGCTTTTCCCAAAAATGGAACTAAATGCAAAAAAAAACAAAAAAACGCGAAAACCTCCGACCAGTCGCGACGTCATAGTAGGATCTCTGGGCCGCCAAGCGCGTGTTGCTCTTGTGGGCAGCGCGTGCAATCGCCAGCTTTCCAGGTATTTTTTTTACGCACTGACACCCGCTGAAATTTTTTCTGCTATTTCTTGCTGTGTTTTGATGCTTTACAGATGCTCCAATATGGCAGATGACTCGAAAGATATCTGTCTACATTGCAGTCAAGCCTTTCCGGAAAAAGCTCTCAAATCACATGCGTAGATTGCCAGTATTCTCATCACGAGGCACTTCTTCTGGCGTCCCGGAAGAGTCACGTGTTGCTTTACGTAAAACTTGGCGCTGCCAGACATATAAAATAACCAAGTCTCGAGGCAGTCAGAGCAGCAAACAAAACAAAGATCTAGATGTAGCTGCTATGCTGGTCAGCATGAACGCTAAACTAGACACCCTATTAAACTTAAAAGAAACAGTGGATGCCATGGAACAATCACTTCAGCACATGTCGGCGAAATATAATGCAGTGCTGAAGCAAATAAATGAAAACGACGGGGAAATAAAGAACTTAAGGAAAAGGGCGACGCACTTAGAAAAAACTAAACCAACAGCGGAGATTGACAGGTTAAAACAAAAAGTTCTTGACCTTGAACGGAGGAGCCGCAGGCGAAACCTTGAAATACACGGGATTCCTATAAGCGAACAGGAAAACCTTTTGGCTAAGATAAATAGCCTAGCAAAGCAACTGGAAGTCCCCGAGTTGACAGCAGATCAAATCATGGCCATGTATCGGCTTCCCTGGCGGCCTAATAAGATACCTGGAATTTTGGTTCGCTTTTCAAATCAAGGAACTCGGGATCTGTGGCTCGAGAAACGAATGAACTTAAAACGAGTTCGTAGCAAAGCATACATCTTGGAAAACTTGACAAACCAGGATAAAACACTTCTTTGGGAAACGACAGAATGGGCAAAGGCAAGACGGCACCAATACGTTTGGTACAAACATGGAAAAGTACTGGTAAGGGAAAAGGATGGGTCACAAGCACATGTAGTGAAAACTGTGGATGACTGCAACCACTTGTGTAGATTTTCGCTGCTGCTAGTTTCTTTTTTTGTTTGCTATGAATGACAAGACTCTTTTGTTAAGAAGTGAAATCGGAATTGTTTTCAAGAACCAACCAAAGGTGCCATTTTCTTTCTTTCACCTAAATGTGCAATCGATACGGAATAAATTTGATGACTTAAACATATTTTTGGACGGTTTTTATTTTCTTTTTGATGTTATTATGCTCAGTGAAACATGGTATAAAAATACCCACGAAGTGGATAGGCCTGATAATTACGAAGTATTTAGTGCAAACAGAACCATTAAAGTAGGAGGCGGAGTATGTATACATGTAAAAAGAGGTCTTGAGTGCACACTTATAAGTGATTTCACAGCTATTACAAGCAATTGTGAAATACTAACTTTACAACATGCAAAAACTGTTTTTTTCTGTTGTCCATCGCCCGCCAAGTGGTAATATCTTCATTTTTGATTTTCTTGACGTGTATTTTAAGTTTCTTTGTGAAAACAAGATGACTGTCTGTTTTGGAGGTGATTTTAACCTAGACATGCTTGTGTCCTCCTCACATGAAATTGAATTGTTGATTTTAAATCAGCCATACTGACTCTTCAACGTTATTTTCCAGCCTACTCGCATTACACCCCGAAATATGGCGTTGTTGGATTTATTTTTAACAAATATTTCAGAAACGGACCTAATTGCTGGAGTGGTTAGGGAAACTATTAGTGACCATCTTCCAATATATATGCTTGAAAATGTAGACTACAGCTCCAAAAAGATATGTGCTGATCAAATTTATTTTAGAAATATAAGCGCTAAAAACCTTAATATTTTTGAACAACAGGTAAGTTCCGAAGTCTGGAGTGCGGTGCTGTCTAGCGTGTCTGCTTGACGAAGCATTTAATTGTTTTCTTGAAAGGTTTAAAATGATATATGATCGCTGCTTTCCTTATTAATTTCATAAAGTTCCTCGAAAGTCTCGTAAACCCTGGGTTACAGCCGAAATAAAACAAATGAATAAATAAGAAGAGTGATCTCTACCACAGATTCGTGCACACTAAAGATGTTAACATCTTGGTTGCATTTAAGAAACTTAGAAATCAATTAACAAAACCTTTAAGGCAGGTGAAACGCGTGTATTTTAATAATGTATTTAAATATGACAAGAGATCCGAGGTAGTATGGAAAAAAGTAAATGAGTTAATAAAACAAGTGTGGCATGCGGATAAAGTAGTAGAAATAAAAATCGAAGGTATCGTTGTAAAAGGGGTTGCTTTGGCCAAAACGTTTAGTGATCATTTTGCTACACTTGTCCAGAGCGTACACTGCCCGGATGCCGTTAGGTATGTCCAGAAGGTTTCACATAGTATGTTTCTGTTTTCAACTGACGAACATGAAGTATTTTCAGTTTTCCAAAGCTTAAAAAATAGTATGAGCTCTGATATATATGATTTTCAAATTAAACCTATCAAGCATGTTTTCCGGTTGATTGTTCCTTGCTTAACATATATTTTTAATCTAGCAATTGATAACGGTACTTTCCCCAAAAAATGCAGGTAGCAAAGGTATCTGTGCTATATAAAGCTGGAGATAAAAACAACCTCAAACATTATAGACCGATTTCTGTTTTACCGATATTTTCAAAAGCTCTTGAAAACATAATACATCACAGGCTGTATAGTTACTGCGAAAAGTTTTCTACCTTAACGAGCTATCAATACGGATTTAGGAAGGTTTTATTTTACCAATCTTGCCTTGTTGAAACAAAAGGAATTAATTTTGAACTATATTGAAAAAAAAGTTATTAAAACTCGGAGTATTCATAGATTTTTCGAAGGTCGTTCGACGCGGATGAATCATGACACATTAGTTCAAAAGCTGCATATTTATGGAATTCATGGCGTTGCTCTAGATATGATTAAAAACTATCTTAGTTATCGATACCTGTGCGGTAAAATATGTCAAAAACAATCGGATCTTAGGAAACAGACTGCCGGCGTACCGCAAGGGGCATTCTGGGACCACTTCTTTTTTAATCTATACATCAATGACATCGTAAATATTGACAAAAATGTATGTGTTATTATTTACGCTGATGGCACCAGTATATTCTTTTCAGGTGATGATACTGATCAGATTATAAGTTCCACAAATAATTTTTCGTAAAAGTTAAATGCCTGGAGCTAATTCAAATTCATTAAAAATAAATGGCATTAAGACAAAAGCCGTATCATTTAGATCACGATATACAAACTGTTTCTATATGTCCGTTCTTTTTCTTGGAACACACTGTATAGATATAGTTGAAAGCGTAAACGTTCTCGAAATTATATTTAATCAGTACTTGTCATGGGACGAAACTGTACAACAGACATGTCAAAAATTATCAAGATTTGTAGGTATTATGTACAAATATCGCCACATCATCCCATTTCTATTATGCTTCTTATATATTATTCCTCTTCTACTCAAAATATAATTATTGCTTCTTGCTATGGGGGTATACGACCGCTACAGACATAAAACTGATACATACTCTACAAAAAAGCTGTTCGCATTATATGTAATACTGAGTATATTAGTCATACTAGTCCATTATTTAGTAAATTGAATATTGTACAGATTCCTAATCAGTATTATTATAAACTTTTTCTTGCATTGAAAAAAAAGTTTGCCAAAAAGAAAATGTATTTTTATTTCCAACCTTAAGATGAGGGAGTTTTTTTATGAAACTATGTCTGCAGACACATGGTTATTGCCGCTCTCCAGAACGAACTACGGTAATCAGACGTTGAAATATATAGTACCTCGTTTTTTAAATCACCTGAGTGAGTTGAATGTAGAAGTTTTGAATGAAACCATAAAAAACGTACGTCCCATGTTTGTAAGGGAGTGCCCCTGAAATTTTTAAATTTGGCTAAATCGATCACTTTCCCCCTTCCCCCTCCCCCATCTAATGTTGTTTATTTTTGTGCTTTAAGTGTGTTGGTGAAAAAATCATTATGTGTATGTACATGCTGTCCTTTTTCGCTGCTGTGGGGAGGCAGAGGCTCGTCAAGCAACAACTGAGTTGCTCTTTTTTTCTGTCTCCCAACTCCAAACGGTGAGAAATAAAGAGTTTAAGTATGAGTTTGAAATGTGTTATTTTTGCATTTTTAGAAGTTCTGGATTCCATAGCGCTGGCTTATCTTACCCTGAAACCAATGAGAGTCGGGAAAGAAGTACATAGTAGATATGCTTATCGTGTAAATGCTGTTTCACATGCTGCGATTCTCGCCCAAAATCGGTGCGATTTCAAGTAAATGTGCGATTAAAATTGCAGTCGCACTGCCACAGCGGTTCTGCGACTAGTTTCCAACAAGTGTGTTTTTTGCCGTAGAGTCGGTGCGATCGCTTTCTCGTCATCCAGCCGTTCATTAACCAGCTTGCCTTCGCGAAAATAAATGTAGACACATAAAAGCTTCTGATTTAATGCTTAATTATTAGAAATTTCTAGTTACATATTGCATTCCTAAAACATTTGTGCTTATTAAGACTTTTTTGTTTTATTTTAGACAAAGTCAAACGCGTCGCGTCCGTGTCCGAAGCGCCGGCCGCTCCGACAGAAATCGCGCGGTTGTTGGAGCTTGTGAAACCAAACATTGCGATCGCACTCGCTGCGTCGGCTGTCGCACCAATATTTTTTTTCGCACAGTTGCTGCATGTGAAACAGACTTAAGAGAGAAGTCGCATAGTAGCTCTGTGATTTCTGTGATGTTGTCTTCCGTGCTTAGATTTGGCAGTGTTTCGGTAGTTTTAAGCCGATAAATGTTTAGCCAGACAAATAGGTTCTGCGATAGTTTAGGGGCGGGTGTTAACTCTGAATTTTACGTACCTTTGCACGAGGAATCAGCTGTAACTGTCGGAAGAAAGCTTTCTGTTTGGCGTGGTTTAGTACATCCCTATGTTGACGTGTTTTCTGACAGAATTTGACGTGATGCTCTTTTCTTTACGTTTCGTCTTCTACTGCTGCCCGATGGAAATTCCTTCGGGATCTTTCTACCAGACACGGAGCCGCGATCGTTCCTGTGTGGTTTTGATTCCGGAAAGTGGAACAGTGTCCGATGCGGGATCTAGTGATAGTGAAGTGAGTGACGGTGACGAGGAGAACTTGCCAACAAAGGGCCTAACAGCAGAACTTCCAAGCGATAACGAAACTGAAGGCGGAACGCCCGCGTGTCCAGTTCTGTCAACGTCAAGAAACAAAAGTCACCGCTGCAAGTTTTTGACTGGCGAAAGGAACACCAGTGTTTCGTGGAGTCTGAGGAACCCATGTTTACGGCCTCTGATGATGTCAAACGCTCAATGAAATATTTTAAAGTTTTCATTGATGACAAGCTG
>JAZHYW010054510.1:0-10453 GCA_037355805.1 Ixodes ricinus
CCACAGAAACAGACAGCCTGAGTGCATTTCCGATTAGAAACCCAGGGCGAAGGATGTCGGCCATAAAAACCAATTATGGCTGAAAAATGTTAATTTTTTCAATCAACTAAAACTCCAAATAAAACGGATTTACACATAAATATTAATCAAACGTTTTTTTTAAAGAATTGCAGAAGGTGTCTGGTTCGCAGTTAAATCGCATTTTTATGTGGATACTAGTTGCTACCGACACATAGTCACGATACATAGCCCATTTCAAGGAAATATGTTTTATTGTAATCTCATCTAAATGTGTTGTCGCTGTTGTTCACGTGTCGGAGATATAAATACCTGTATTTCACTTTTTTTTGTTTTATTTTTAGTTGTAACACAACTAACATTTATTAACGTTTATCTTAGTTTCTCTTTTAAATGAATGTGCTGCTGTTTACTTGCTTCTTGCCTTCAATTTATTTCGTATATTTGTCATGTAATGTTTTGTAAACTCTTGTTTTTATGTAACTATATTGCGCTGCTGAACTTTAGAGGGCAGAGGGTTTTTCAGGCACGCGATAGACCCGTGAAACCAATAAAAACATTTTTGTCCTTTTTGTTTTGCTTTTTTTATTATATGATCCATCGCTTTTATTGCATTTCTGTGTTTGTCTTTCAACTCAGCTGTCTAGCTGCCGTGTCAAGCCCAAAATCATGGCGAATATTTTTATCGTAGCTGTATGCCTTCTATATATCTTAAATATCGCTACAATATTTTCCACATTAAACAGCAGCGCGAGCTGGCTGAGTAACACAACGCTGCAGGCGGCGATTTATTGAAGTGTACTAAGGCTTAAAGAATGCAATAAGCTAATGGCTGAAGTTTTTGTTTCTTGTAATATTTGCTTTTTGCGCTTGTGTGAACTTTTAACAGTAGACTTTCTGTGCTTTAGGCGATCCCATAAGTTCTTCGTAGCGAATCATTTCTAACGCCCAGTGATCTGCCAAGCGTTTAGCAATCAACCCAATCGCGTCATTCGCGGCTACGTTTCGCTCCCCATATGCACGTGCCATCGTTTTGTTTATCAACTATGTTGACCAATGTGCGACGATTCTCAGCTGGGGCTGCACTTCCATGAAACCCATCGCTCTCTCTGCTCGCGTTTATCGTCCGGTAATCGGAAAGGTTATACGCTTCTTCTGTCCGAGCCGCTCGTCACAAAAACCGCTAAAAGCGTACCAAAGGCTGCCGGCAATGCACGCTGGAGGGCCTGCGTGGCGTGTTGGAGTTGCCGCCGGCGATCCCTTCGATCCCGCATGAAAAGCTGTCGACGCGTGTCGCGGATGGACGCAGCTGTCCGTAATCGCGCGGCAAACACCGAGCCACGCTTCACCGGAACCAGGATAGCGTGCGCATCAGGCGGGCCCATGTATACTCCGTCTCACCCCTAAGCTGTCAGCGCGGTGGAAGCTACGTACTCATTGAACCAGTCATAAGTCTATCTTGTGCCACGTGATCACGCTCTCCTGCCCATACTCGAGCGCAGACACGGGGGTCAAGGGATGAAAGGGATGGCGGTTGATTAGTCCGCGTATATGCCACCGCGTTGTCGGCTTGGGGGTAAATGGAGTACGTAGAGCGCGACCCTTTCATCCTTATATTATACGAGAGAATGCGGAAAACGATTACACCGGACGCTCCATGTCTCCCGCGCGGTTTTGAGGATTTGGTTTCGGCACGCGCGCGCGTGAACCCTGTGCGGGTACGCGCCCACTCCGGTGACGTCACGCGTGACGTCATAGCAGGCTTGGTACGTACTAATTTGTGAAGAAAAGGAGATAACGACCGAAAGCCACCTGTTGTGGTACCTATGAACGATGAGATGGGGTCAGGTTTTCCTCTCCGCGTTTAATGTGGGTTGTGTCACGATCGCGATGAACAGTGGGTGGTGGTCATCATTGGCTCATTGAAGACGGAACGCCGTCGTTGTTAGAGGCGATGAATGAACGCGCTCACGCGAAGCCCAACGCGGAATGGCGTGTGAGCCGGAGGGACAGCTTGCGAACGTGGCCGCCGTCTGATTCGGGTGCGTGTCGACGGGTTGAAGTGGAAATTGCCGAGCCCTCGGTCTCTTTGCGGGGTCCCTGACATGGCGCATATGGCACCGCAGCGGATCATTGGTTCGTGTCACGTGATCTTTCCACGCGTCTGTCTGACCAGAGTTACTATAATTTTGGAAAGCGTTGCTTGTATCTATAGTCACTTTTCTTGAAAACGAATGAACCACTTAGTTACTTTTTGAAAGAAGGAACCTGGTAACGTACTTTCGGTACTTCATTGATCGAGTAACGAGTGACCGTATGCAGTTACTTCAGAAGGGGAACGCGTACAAGGCAAATTCCCCAACTTGGTTTTCTCCAATGATTTTACAGCGCTAAAGCCTAAAGAGATCATCCGTCAGCAGCCAGCTATACCCTATTGCAGGTAGAAAGAGCAGTACAGGCCCCTCCCGCAAAGCCCTTTACTCTTTCCACTTTAGCAGAGCGAACACTCGAGAGGAGGGAAAGAGGTGGCAAGTCTACTCGCCTTCTTTCAAGCGTCCACTCGCTAAAGTGGAAAGAGTGGAGGGCATTGCGGGAGGAGCCTGTCTTGCTTTTCTTTACCTGCGACAGGGAATAGCCATAGCCTCCTATATACTAACAAAATCCCGGCAGATCGAAACGAGAAGCGGCCGCCGAAATGGAAAGGTGGAGCGACAAACAACGGATGAGAGAAGAGCCACGTGACTGGCGTCCCGCTGCGGCGAGACGCCGAAACACACTTCTCCCGAGCGAACAAGTGTGTTTCGGGTCCTCGCCGCTGCAAAAGCTGTTCGGTGACGTCCAGTTTCCCCGAGAAATGGCTCTTTCATGCTCTGTGCTACCAGATCCTCGCGCTCCATATCTGCGACCGGGCACTCTATGGCTCCGTCTTCGAAATGCCAGGCTTTGTGAGTATAGAGGAGGCTATGGTATAGCACATCATAATGAGTACATACATTTATTTGTCACGTCTACAGGATCGTCGAGAGGAATCCGGACCTTTTTTTTCAATATTTCGTCACAACAATACAGTGAAGCTAACCGGCCGTATTGAGCTTCTGAGGCCACGTGAATCGACAGCGGACCATCGCTGAATAAACAATTCGCGGCTTCCTCAAAAATGAGCAGCGAATGCGACCGAATTCGGCCTAAAGTGGCCTAAGCAAATCATTGCGTGGTATGGCTTCAAGAAGACACAAGTTTATAGCATTGCCAAGACGGTGAGATAATCTGTCAGCCCGGAAGACGTTATGGCAGACAGACCGAGGAAAGCACAGAAAATGGTCGATATTCATCTTATCTTTGCCTCTGTGTGATTTCCTGAATATGGTAACTTTTTCGGGTTTATCTCGTTGGCCCTGTATGCTTTTACGTACATGCATAACAACTGCTTACAGCCGCCGCAGCACTAATCCGCAGTTGATTCTTTCAGTCGACGTATTGCGTAAATTCAGTATGTCTACGTCTAACTACAAGAAGGCGGCAATTGCTACAGAAACAAAACGGCAGATTCAAGTATCCAGAAAGTAAAGCGTTCATTTTAAGGTCAAAGAACGCGTTCCTTATGAATCTTAGTAACGAGGAGCGTACTAGTTGCTTTTATAGTGAGCAACGCCTAACAATATTTGTTACTTTAGTTCAGTAACGTGGATATGCCTGGGCAAATGTTGGCGGAGCTATCAGAGGCATATATGGAGCGTGGTGTTAGCATAGTGTTATTTATTTGACTTTATAAAACCACGACGCCATATAGGAGGCCGTACGAGGACGCCTGTGGATATGGGCCCGCTGGAAAGCATTGATATTTATTATTTCTTACACCGTTTCAGCTCCGGCGAAGTCGTATATAGTCACTGATTCGCCTCAGAATTGTTTCGGCACATTAATAGACGCAACCAGTACTATGTAAACTGACGAGTGTGTTGGTTGAGTGAGGAACACCGAAAGAATAAGACACAAGTGAGACGAAGGACTACGTATGAAAGAATGTGTACGCCGTCCTTCGTGCCACCTGTGTCTTATTCTACCGGTGTTTCTCAACTCAACTAGTAACCCGCATTACAAGTCACCATAGTTATTATTGTTTTCCGCGAAGTTAATGAGATTTTTTAAGTTTGTTCTCGTGGGCCGGGGGATCTACTGGCAAGACTAAAATCGTGAAGTCAAATGTCATGTAATGGCAGTGCAACTAGTTTTCGACGGGTTACAAGAAGCTCGATGGCGTGATACGAATTCTGGAGAAGCTCACGCCAGCAGAACGAAGGAAAGTGAGCAAAATACGTTTTGATTTAGATTGCCTGCTTGATTTGCAAGTTATGCGAAATGTGACGTCCCTCCACGGGAAGTCGAGGGAAACTTTGAATGTTGGTCCTGGCACAACATTCATGTGCCGTTTTGTGAATAATTATTTTAAATCTAGATATCTAAAATAGAATGCCGGCAAGAGTAAACCCTGGGTGTTCCGAAAATGCATTTAGTTTGTGTAGTGAAAAACATCCCGCCGGAGCACCCCTTCAAGTCATTCTGTAAAATGCAGATCCCAAATGCCTATAGACAACTCCAAGTTCCGACGCCTACAAGAATGCGAAATCCTCAAACATCCTTTAACAAATTCTCAGGCTTCAGCCATTAAGTGCCATCTCTGCGCATTCGTTGCTTTCGGTCTTCCACCCTCGTGTCGCTCTCTGTCCCGTTTGTGCGTACTTAATTGCAACTACATTCTTCCCCCTGATTTCACCTCGCGTATTGTTAAAAGTGGCGGGACACGCGCGCGCGTGCTTTCAATTGCGGTGCATTATGCTGGCGGTTCTTCTACTATTTTTTCCCACGTTACGGGCGGCACTGCGTAGGAAAGCCAGCTCAGCTGAGAAAAAAGAAAAATGTTTCAAAACGAAGCCGTAGATACTTCTTTTTATTTCCAATTTTTATTTGTTTGAATCGAGCACCGCCGAGAGTGTAAATTGTAGGGTTAGGTCCCCCGTCGAGACCACCCGGTTTCGGCTGGTTAAGGCCGGGCGCTTTGTTCGCGGCTCCGGTAATTAAAGGACGCCTGTGCTATAGGAGGCGTGCGCAAGCGACTGCGACCCACTTGGAGAGCCGAAGAAGCGCCTGGCCAACATTCGTCACGCCGAGGCATTGGAAGCGGAGCGGTAGCTTTGAGATTTTTTTCTAGTGCTCATTTGGGGTGTATCAGCTAACTTGTGCCAACACTTGTGGGAATAACCTTGCGGCTACCCGTCTCGGAAAATGACATGACGCACTGGTTCAACAACCAATTGGCATTTATTCACTGTCACTGCCGAACCAACGCAGTGTAGTTCAAAGTCTCATTGAGCAAGTGAAGATATATTTTACAATGTGCCCAGCCGACTAAATAACGTAAGTTAATTACCTAACATCTTTAATTTTAATTTGTGAGCAACCCCTTCAATAAGAAAGTTGTGGAGCGTGTTCATAAATATCGCATCGCGCCACATGGTTGCTTTTATGTCTCTAATTTTGCCAAGCTTTATTGTAAACGCGCGAGAATATGTTAAACAACAAAGGATCACGTGACCACCTGCTAGCAAACTGCGATGTTAGTGCCCTTAATCACGAATGCGTTTTTTGTTTTTTGTACGCGTGTATTTTTTCAGTTTAAAAAAATTAGGCACACGGAGACTACCTTGATCGGTTAGCATGATTGGATGTGAGTTGATATGATGTTTTACGTGAAAGAGAGGAAATACAGGTATCGGTGAGGACAGGCCTTTAAGAAAACGCAGATTTCCAGGAAAACAGTATTAAGTTCCGTATGCCACAAAATAAAATTTCCCTGAACAAGATATCGCACTACTTATGTCGCGAGACAAATTTCGAGCTAGAAGTGGGACAGAAACATGCTGCTATTTCGCGACTTGACGGTCTCAAAATAGAAGCACATTTCGTAATCTCCCAACTTGAAATAAGCCTCGCAACGTATTGTTATAATTTGTGTTGAAAGCGGTGAAGGGAGGGCCGCTTATGGTCAAGAGGTCCAACGAGTCAAGAGGTCCAACGTGTCAAGAGGTCCAATAGTCACGTGACAGCCGAGTCAAGAGGTCCAACGAGTCAAAAGGTCCAATTCGAGTCAAGAGGTCCAACGCGTCAAGAGGTCCAACGAGTCAAAAGGTCCCATTTGTGTCAAGAGGTCCAACGCGTCAAGAGGTCCAACGAGTCAAGAGATCCAACGCGTCAAAAGATCCAACACGTCAAGAGGTCCATCGAGCCTTATTTTTATCTTCTTTGTTTATAATTATATTGCTATTAATGGCTGCTTGGGACGGTTACTGACTGACCTATTTGAATGATTTTGGGCAATACAACTACTACATATATATATTGGCGACAAGTAGACAGATACTATTTGCCACAATGTATATGTATTTGAGTGTAAATAATGAATAGTGCCTTGCGACATATTTTGGACTCGTAGAACTTAGTATCTGTGTTCCAGTCTCTCTGTTCTAGGACACATTGATGCCATTTCTACGGAAGTGTCTCTCAAATTCCCGAGATATAAAATACAAATGTACCTTAGCATCTCGTGTTTAGCCTTCCCTTTCATGCACCTCAGTATTTGTGATCGCAAATACTCCCTTCTGTAACTTTGTACAGTCCCGGGTTCTCGTATGTTCTATTAAAAATATGATGCGCTACTGTTTTATGCTTTAGTTTTTATTCACTGAGTTCACCGAATCACCAAAGAGATAAATAACACAACATGGGAAGAAGCTCAAATATCATTGGAGGGCGTCTTTAACCGAGCCCAAATTAAGCCACTTGGCGTCGAATAGAGTGTCGCAAATAAATGCGAGCATTGTCTCCTTGAAATGTTATGACCGCTGCAAGATCGGGTTAATCTGGGCCGTTGGCTTACTCAAAAGCACGGAGCAGCCACTTATGCTAGCAATATGTAACTCCTTTACTGCTCTTTATTCTGAGAATGCTGTGAAATAAACAATGAAACTGGATGTTTCATGATTAAGCATTCTTGATACGAATTACTTAACACTTGTCTGTCGATATCATTTATTTTTAGTTGAAATTACGCAATGTGTTAGTCGGGTGGAATTGTAAGATGGTGGGTTAGTTGCTCAATCATTTTTAGAAAATTGGGTCATAAAGATTGAAATCGATTGAAGAACTGTTCGTGTCGGAAAGCACGTCGATCTCTGAAGCCGATAGATCTAGTGTGTCCAGTGCTAGACCACGCCGAGTGGAAAAATGACTAACTTTACATGCCATTCTGCACCAGGGCAAACTGTCTCTTCAAGTTCTTCGAAGACCAAGGACTTCAAAATATTATTGGAAGGTATTTGACGGGACGTGAACAAATTTAAACAATTACTACAACTTTTGAAAATGATGTCACAAAAAAAATATATCTTCAGTTATGTTAACGTCAAACGCCGTAATAGTGTTTTAGTGTGATGGTAGACGTCGAAATAGCAAATAACTATGGACATATCTTTCGTATGTGACGAGAGATGTGTTCAAAGTAGTTTTACAATTATTTTGAACCCGGATGTCGAAGTAGTCACTACCTAAACAAAAAAAGGCATCTCAAATCGTGGAATGTTAAGACGTTTCCGGTGACGTGTTCGATATTCGCGGGGAAGAGCAACACGGGAGATGCAGATTTACGACTTTATGGTCAGGGGTAGAAAAGCAAATGCCCACAGCCCTGCAGGGCTGCAAGTCTCCAACAAACCAAAGTTGCTATAAGCTTGATAGTTTATAACAACAATGATTTTCAGTGTTTAAAATTCCAGTGCCCAGCATGCGATCCCCACAGCCCAGCGCGCGTGTATTTGTCGCTTAGAAACCAAGCAAATCAAGGGTCATACGCACGAACACTGAATACATCACCGGACAGAAACGGTGTATCAAAGCCGTGTTCGTGAGATCCCCTTGTCATGTAGAAGCCTTCCCAGCTTAACTTTTTTTCTCTTTTTGGCATTTTTCTTTTCCGCCTTATTTTGTTAGCATCTCTGTTGTCTGCTTTTTAATGCGTGAGCATTACCTGGCTCAGTCAGCAAAAAAGCCGCCGGCAAATTCTGTCGTCAAAACCCGTGACTTGTCAAACACAATCCAACACAATAAGAAAAAAAAACTCTGGTCACGTGACTTATGAATTATGTAACCAAATTGAAAAGAAAAAAATCTGTGGTCAAAAAAATCAGGTTACCAAACCGAAAAAAAAAATCTGGCCACGTGACCTCTCCGGTTCCATGAGCACGAAACCATCCTCGTTTTGAACCTAGGCCCTCTTGACCGTGAAACTAGTGCGCTATCCGTTGTGGCAACACAACTCCGGCAAAGCTAGTGCTCACGCATTCCCACATCATAAGAAAAAGCATAAATGCCCTCGTAGTTGTTTTTTTTTTTGCCTGTACTTATTTTACACTTCTTGCCTGTGCATATTTCACACCAATATATGAAGCGAGTCAAGCTATTCAATATTGGAACTCTTGACGCGTTGGACCTCTTGACACATCGAGGCACGAGTCAAGAGATCCAATATGGGTCAAGAGGTCCAACGCGTCAAGAGGTCTAACGAGTCAAGAGATCCACGGCGAGTCAGAAGGTCCAACGCGTCAGGCGGTCCAACGGGTCAAGAGGTCTAATATTGGACCTCTTGACTCTTTGGACCTCTTGACGCGTTGGACCTCTTGACTCGGAATCGGGAGGGCGGGGGGGGGGGTACACATTTATCTTGTGAAATACACGTTGAGAGTTTAGTATCTTTTAAAGGGGCAGTGCAACAATGTTCGTAATTTCAATAAATATCCCTTCGAACTATTTTATGCCATTGATATTATACAAAAAACACGTTTTTTTTTTCCCGCGCCATTGCCGTCAAAGAAACTAAAAAGCAGGAAAAGACGGGCTGCGTTTTGCCCCTCGACTCTCAGCAAGGAGGACGGACCACTGGAGCCGATTATATAAGCTAATGTTTAATATAGCCGCACGCTGCGGTCGGCAAAGCAGAGCGGGCACGCGCCGAGTTCCACACATATTCTTAATGTTCGGCTATTCCAGCATCGCAGCGATGGGGGACGGGGCACTACCAGCATTTATGTCCAGGCATTCATTGTCCCATGCCCAAATGGAATGCTCACGCAGTGCTGCACTCTATGAACCGCATTTGATTATCGTCACAGCGAGAGTCGTAAAGCTTGATGACAAAATCCTGGGGATCGCATTATTGGCGTTGTCAACAATGCGATCCCCTCCACTTTGTTATAAAGTTTGCAAAAAATGGGAATAAAAAGTCTGCTTTTAATAATGAATTTACGCCACGACAAAGCAGCTTCCTCGTCAGTGGCTTTGCGTACGAGTATACTTGGGTCCCAGTAGTGTCAGTAAGCTTGTGTAAAATGAAAAACATTTCTGCCCAATATCGTAGCACGGCCCCTTCACGGGAAGGGAGCGAAAGGTTACTTCGGTATTAGGGAACGGCGTTCCAAGGAACCACATTTCTGGTAGGTGTTTCTTTTAGGAGGAACGGAAGAACGCCGCCGTTTCATCTTGCATCGGTGGAATGGAAACACGAACTCGTCACGTTTCCGAGGGAACGGCAGAAGGAACGGCGTTCTTTTCTTTTGCCGATTTATCTTCCATTTAAGTAGAATTTAGTAGGCGTCTAGGTTTTTTCTTTAATATTATAGACTTTGTCCACTTCCTACTTCAAGGGATGGGAAGCGTCCGAGAGATTGCCCAAAAGATAGACCTGTCCAGAACAATCTGATCGTGGCGACTCGACCCGTAGTTTGATGTGAATATTTTCACTCGCGTGCTTTATTTTATCTACGAATTTTTCGGCATAATATTTAATTAAAATACACGAAAGTAACGTTAATGTAACCACTCACTCTCTTAGAAATGTAATGAGAACGCGTTCCCTTCAAATATCTGGAGCTTGTAACGAGAACACGTTCCAAGATTTAGAAGAACCGAGGCAGCAGCTTTGGTTCCTGTTTAGCAAGGATGTGTTCAGCACTGGGTGGCTCGATTGCTTTACCGGCTTCATTCGGTTCGGCTGTCTTGCTAACCGAAAGCTAAGCGAAGCGTGGCGGAAAAACTAAGTGGCGATAGAAGGTGGGCGTTTACGTAGGCTCAAGTGGTGTAAGTAATGGAATGGGTTGAATACTCAACTTTCAACTAACTCCACGGGTTTGTGTCCAGAGGAGAGAATGGGGGCATAATGCTCGATATATAAAGCTATTTCCACGCTGTTAAATTTCTTAAGTTCATTATGTGAAAAAAATTACATGGGCTTCAAATTACTCATAAAAGATCTTCCTTGTTCTCAAGGATCTCCTAGTCTCTTCGTAAAAGGGATTAATATTAAAATTGAGAGATCATTATATTAATC
>JAZHYW010054514.1:0-53221 GCA_037355805.1 Ixodes ricinus
AGAAGTTCGCGTGGCGCCCCCTTGCGGCGAACCGGGGTGACGTCACGGCGAGGAGAGAATTTTTCCCCGACTCGCCCCGCTCGCACTGTGGAGGCTGTGACGACGCTAGCTGTCGGCGCGCTCGTTTCTATTTAATTTTTTTTGGCGTGTTTTTCGTAGGAAGTGTAAATTTTTATATGTGGCTTTATTGAGGTATGGCCTGTAGCTGCAGGCGAAACTTCAACCAACATTTTAAGCATAGTTGCCAGGGCAGGCAACGCATGAATCACAGCTGGTATATGAAAATTAAGAAATATGGCCACAATTGCAGGAGCATCACTATAGATTTACATCTCACACAATAAATGCTGCTGATGGTCTTAATGAATTGGCAGGTTATGTATACTATTTTTTTTGTATCTCTGTTTTTAAACAAGATCGCCGAGGCAGAAAAGCTGCATGCTGCTCGAGCAACATGCTAAATACAGTCTGAGCCATGGGGAGAGAATCACAAGTAAGACAGCCCAAGTGCAGGGGCAAAGTAAAAAAACGAGGAACATTTATTATATACATTGCTCGCATTTGACCTTTGCTGGATTCGGATAGTATTTCAATGGACTACACGGGTGGTATCTGCGGACTTGTTTATATCAACCCTCAAGTAATATATAACAAACGTAAGCGAAGGTGTCTAGATCGTTATTAGTTCCTTAAGCCCTAAAATTGAGATTTTACTTAAATCGAATTGTCCTGAAGCTAAAATACCAGAAGTTTTTGCACGCAGACTGTCACCCTTCATCATGTTCCACATTTTCTGCTACTAGAGCTGCATCTACCACTGGAAAGACGTTCGAATGCTTGCATTTACTCCTGTTTTCCACTGTTGTCAGAGAGCCCAGCTGTAGGGAGTTTGGAGGCTGGGGAATCTTTTGGGGACCTGCAGCAGTGTATCTTTTCTTTAATTGAAATAAATGACAATTCAAACTAAACGGTGCATTTTCCGAATACCCAAGGCTGGAATAAAGAATGTCAGGAAAAAGTATAAAGATTACAAATTACAGTACTATTGCTGTGCATATTTTGGGCAGTTCAATACATATCATACAGGCAACTGAGGGCAATTCTGGCCGTTTTTGCTGCTACCATACAAACTAATTTCCAGTAATTATGCATCTTCTAAGACATATGGCTGCATAGGTGTATAAGCTTATATAATTATTTCACGAAGAAGCTAGATTTATGTAAGACAACCCTGTTCCACGAGCACTTCAAAGATCATCAGACGCAGAGGCCTTTAAAACATCTGCGAACCAGCGCATGCAGAGTGGCAGCGCAGAGTCGGAATCGCGAGCTAATTTGCCGACCACCCAAAGGCCCATGATATAAATGCCACTTCAAATGCCTTGGAAGCGGGATGTAATATCGTCCTAAATCATGAACATGCAAGGAACAGAATTCCAACATCTGAGACACTTGCGGCACCGCTTCACCGACCCTTCGCAAAATTGCCTTCTGTGTTGTGGGGACGGGAAGGTTCATCGGCGGAATCGCCTCCGCCGATAGCTTTCGGTTTGTAACCCAATTTTAAAGCAAAAGAGACAAGCAGGCTCATAAAATGTACGGAAGCACGTCTATATCGGCCTGACTCAACGTCTTGTACACCGGGTAAACGAGGCCCAGCTCCTCGAAGAGCTTGCGGCACACAACGCCAAACCAGGAAACCGGTGCTGGGAACAGTGTTGCCATCTTCTTCTTGCGCGCTCCGCTAAATTGAGACCAGGAAGTCACTAAACAGTCGCTAAATTCGCCAGGAAGTCGCTAAAATATTCGCTGAATTCCAAAAGCTTATTAAACCATTTTAAAGTAAGTGAACCTCAAATAATCATATCTCAGGTATTTTGAGAGGTTAAACTTACACTGAAAAACAACTAGGACGGTTTTTATTTGTAATAATATTTGTAATGTCTCTTAACCTTTTTGATTGTCGTTCAAGACTGATTTTCATCTGGTGACTGCAACTTTTTTCTAGAGCCGCACTTGACATGTCAAGGCTATACCCCTCTTTAGCAGTTTAGAGTGAGCACTTTCAAACAAAACCAGGCTTTTCTTAGTGCGCGGACAATACTGCCAACAGCCATGTTCTTCAAAAAAAAGGAATCAAAGGTCTAAAAATTGAATGCAGTTATTCACAGGCAATTCACAGGTAAAATTAAGTCCACCAGACACCTCCCTAAACAGTTCAACAATCTTCTCAACGTTTGGCGGAGAGCACGTGGGTACGTGGGCGCGGGAGAGATGGTCTGCAGGGTCTGCAGGTTTGCAGTGTTGACAGTTTTTTAAGCGCGCCGCTAAATTGACCATATATCCAAAGCAAACTCGGCTAGAGAAGCATCTCTAAAATTGTTAAAAATAACAAGATTACGGTTGAACACCAAAGTCGCTAAAAAAGTCGCTAGCCGCCAAATTAAAAAAATCCGTCGCTAAATGCAAAGAAAATTGCTAAATTTAGCGACAAAATCGCTAAAATGGCAACACTGGCTGGGAAGCGAGGCGATGCGAGATCGCGGAGCGGAGTCCTCCTCCTGACGTCACGGAACACCTCACCCAATCAGGGCGCGGCGACCGCAGCGACGCTTGTGCTCGCTCTCGGGGCTAATAGACCGACACACAGCGCGGCTCTGTTTACCAACACGGCCGGAAGACCCCGCATGCGCAGAAGCTATGTGGGCAGAAGTGGCCAGGCTCTCCCGACTCAGTGTTTTCGCCATTACGTTGTATGGCCTGCGTTCGTTGTTGACGTTGTAGAGACGCTTCTATATTTATTTGGGCGTCGTATATTTCCGGCCAACGTATGTCGTATGTTACGCCCGACTATTTGAGCTCGCTACCCGAGCCTAAACGGCAGCGGTGTCGAAAGAAACTGTGCGTCGACGACGTTACCTTCGACGATCCGTACGCCGTAAACAAGGCCTGCTGGTGTTCGGACGTGAAGTTGCTGCCACCGACGTCGATTACTCACGTCGTCGTTTATTCGGTATTTTCGCCAGGCCATTTCGCGGTGGGCACGGCGCAGGCGTACAAGTCTCTCGAGGCCTGCGATTACATCGAGAAGGGTTTACCCGGTGCCGGCGGGATGAGCAGACTGTGGGTCTGCGGAAGTGTATTTATTAATTGATTAAATACACACAGCAGTTGTAGTAAAGGTGTACACAATCACCCCAACATCCAATCAATAGTAAAACATGTGTTTTCGATGAGAACATGTGTTTCTGATATTCACGTATCTAGTTTCTGCAACCGATCCTAAATTCGGATACCTAAATGGCTAACTGGCCGTGCCCTGCTAGGTGTGACGTACACACCTAAAATATTCACACCCTTATTCGTGTAAATGGCTCATCCTCTGGCTAACGCCTTTATTCGTGTAAGGGTGTTAAGCCGCCGGAGGTAAAGAAAATCTGTAACTGCTAACACCCTAAAAACAATATGGCGGCCAGTATGCGACAGGCGATGCGACTAAAAGGCTTGGCGAGCCGTAAGCGGCTTCTCGCCGGAGCGAGAGCATATGGCTCGTACGCTCGTTTGGTGTCATCTGTAGGCGCAAAAAAATTTCCAAACATCTGTATGTCTAAGCGCCAACACCGCAAGTAATACGAGGAAGGTCGAAACCGCTGGAGGCTGAACAGCCGAGATTGTCGCCGAAGTCTCGCTTGGCCTGCTCAATACCGGTCGCATTTTCATCGCATCAGGAGCGTTTATAAAGAAGATATCGCTTTACAAACACTGGCATGCTGGCTTTATTGAACACAACGCCCACTTGCCGTGAGCGACAACGAATGGCTCCGACACCCTCTGTCGACACAGGCTAGGAGGTATCGCACTCGCGCTCCGTGTGGCTCTCGATAAACTCATGCCCGTGCTCACCTCTGTTACGTGTGTTATCCACGCATGGACGTTTGTGCGCGAACAGCCGCATTCAGCACCTAGAACACACGCTGGGGAATCCGCCTAACCTCCTTTTGTTACAATCAGGCAGCATAACACGGCGACGCAGCTGCCAGCGGGATTAAATCGGAGCGATCAACGCGACGGATGGACTAATGGCATACAGCCCTCTAATAGTTATAGATCACCAACTGCCACACTTTTCAAATTGCGCGGCGACAATTCCCATCTAGCGACAAAAACAAAATCATAAATATTTGAAGAAAAAAAATTAAAGCCGTTTACAACTCCCTGTAACGCCGAATTAGAGCGCAGCTCTTGAGGAGGAGGAGGGGAAGGTACGTAGAGGGGCTATGCCCCTCCTCCTGTCCTGCTCACCCCCCATTTAGGGGGAAATTTCCCCGCTAAATTGAGCGGAAAATTTTGCCCGCTAAATCTAGCGGAAAATATTTCCCGTTACAAAATTTTCCGCTAGATTTAGCGGGCAAGATTTTCCGCTAAATTTAGCGGGGAAAATTTTCTGCTAGATTTAGCAGGGAAATTTTTCCGCTCATTTTAGCGGGGAAAAATTTCCGCTAAATTTAACGGGGAAATTAACCCATCATGCACCGCGCGGTTACGCCGACACCGACGGCGACGCCGACGCCGCTCAAGCCGGAAACAGGCGCCTAAGAGCTGCGCTCTAAAAATAGCAATTCTTTCGACTGCTCGTCGCACATAAGGAGGTCGCCACCACATGATCACTCACGACACGGACATACAAACAACACTGCACATGCACAAAAACATTACAGAACAATTGCAAACACGCAACAATAGTACATACATCCTACTAATACGACCTCAGCAGTGCCCCGAGCGGTATATATGCCCTCCCTTTTCGCGCGTCGGTTAGCCCAGTGACCACGCTGGTTTTAATAAAGACATGAAAAGATTACGCCAATAATATTTCTCAATAATATCTTCCCGGCATTTGTCTTAGGTAGGTACACATATCCCTTAATAACTTCTTACAGTATAATGTATTAAAATAATACGCTCCTACCTTCTTGCAACTCAACGTGAGTGAAAAGGAAAAAAAATCGTGTGAATTCTGTCTGGTAACCACACTCGCGGCGTGGTTGCTATGGCGACGCTGTCGGTACGCGCGCCGGTCAGTCACAACCGTCCAGCTGGATCGGCCTCGGCCGAGTGCGCGAGTCCACGGTGAACGCCGCGAACGCCATCGAGAGAACAAAGCGTCGACTAGAGACCTGCAGAAAACAATCCTGCGAGTGGGCGGGAGCTAGGACGCATACGGAAGCTGTACGTAATGGAGTTTCCGCCCGTTCGCTGCCAAATTCTTCATTGTCTTCTTCTTCTTCCGCCCGTTCAAAATGGAACAGCCTACAAGTCCGATTACCGCCGTAGCTTCAGTGTCTTCATCTTCGGAGGGAACTGTCAACTGAGTTAGTTCCAAAACGCGCGTGCGTCAGGCAGTGCAATGTGGCGCGTTCCACGCACGAAGTCGGTAAGTAAACAAAACACTTATAAATATGACACGGTGCCGTTCTAATTCTTTTTTGTAGCATAAGCTACCCTGGCCGAGGTTGAGCAGTTTCGCGTGGCTCCTGGAGAGCCGTGCTGCGCATGCGCGAGGAGCAGTGACGGATTGGGCAGGACTTTCCAGAATGCTTAGCCCAGCAAATCAAGATACTTTGATTGGGAAGCCGAAACATCATGTTGATGCATCTCGTTTGAAACGAATTGACGTGCTATCTATTGAACAACAGTGATCCGGTATCGGCGTAGCACATCGACGGCTTCCGTCCAATAGACCCTTTGCAAAAATCCCCAAAGCCCGCCCGCGAGCGCCGCGCGACTAATAATAGGAGTCGCTTGGTACGCACCTCCTCCAGCTACCACGTGACCACGTGGCATACACCAGCAGGCGCAGATTACCACGGCAACAACTTTTGAGAAGCCGAGTCGGACCAGCGACAAGCCAACGGCTGCCCCTTTCTCAACCCTCTCTTTTGTACCGGCTCTGTCGTCTGCTGTACCAACGCTTTGTCGAACCTGGTCGAAACCTGCCATGGTTGCGGTGCAAAATAAGAGGATTCGGTGACACTTCAATACGTGAAGGTAAGTTACGACGAATAACGTATTCAAATAAGTTGACTTGTCGCAATGCCTTTACGCTGCCACAGATACGGTACGCCGCCAACGACGTACGACTCAGCGGATGGGCGGTATGGCGGATGGCTGCAACGGCTGCTGGCTGTAGCTGCCGGGACGAGCGCACAGTCGTCGAGGCGCAATGAGAAAGCGCATGGTCTGTACCGAGGGTTCCCAAAATTCCCTGCCGTCGTGGCGCTGTACGTTTTGAACAGGTCTATTCTGTCTCGCTGCAATACGGAACCACGAAATATTTGACAAGTTTGAAGGTTTCGTGCGTCGGCAAACTGGTTCAAGAACGTTGTCTTTAATTTAAATATGAACAGCATGCATGGTCAATAAATATAATCGGCCAAGGTAACTTTCCCTATATGTGCTCGAGGCGAGTCTTCAAACCTTTCAGAAATATTTAAACGTTCATAGAAACTTCATAACTTCACTTCTAAACCCTGCCGCTCTTCACTGGCCTTAAATAATTTATTTCCGAAATAATTTTGGCTTCTGCTACCCATATCCATGAGACGCCAGGTTCGTCATAACCGTGCGGTCGGAAGGATCTCGTGGGGCTCGGGCTCGTCCATAGTTTTGGTGGTTTCGGTGTGTCGCGCCCTATATTCCATGCGCCGTTTAGTTGCTGCACTCGGAGTATGAAAATAGAGTGTCGGAGTAGCCGTAAAGGAGCATGGACTTAACACGGCCAATGACGACAAACGAGCAGAAAACGTCTCTTCATCACGCTGTCGCCCAGCCTCCGCAACGCTCCAAAAGGTTGATTTTCCGTGTCCCAAGATGGCCGACCGGTAGCAGCAATCGCGGAGTGGGGAAGCGCGATACAGCAATTGTCGTAGAGATCAGTGAGAAATATGGAATGCATACCCTCCTAGCATTCATCAGGTAGGGATAAGCATCCTGTGCAGTCTCTACGCCCATTAATGCCAACGCATGCAGCCGTTTGCAGGCAGTCGCATCAATTTGAAGATCAATCTGGCCTTCGTCAGGCACCAGCTTTCGCTCTCAGCACACAGCCACTGTTGGTGGGCTTCGAGGCTGCTCGCATCTTCACCCTCCACAGGCAGGGCGACCCCGGTCTGTAAACATAGAATATGAATATGGCAGGTATTATTTGATAACACTTTTAATGTGTTAGCCATGTAAAGAAAATGTGCATTCCATTTTCTAACACATCAGTTATGAAATAACAAGGTCAGATGGAATGGCCCGAGTGTTCACTGATTGAAAGACAGAGGGCTTAGCCTGAACCAATATCTTAGCAGCCTTCGATACTGGTGGGGGGGGGGGACAGAAGGCTGAACCTCCTAAAGATGTCTTCAAATGATTCTCCAATTGCTCAACTCCAACGTCTCGGGCTACTGCACTTGACACGTCCTTAACTTTTTCCAGCATGTATTAACCATGCTCCATTTGCCAATTTTTCACACGCCCCTTCTCCTCCAATCAAGACAGCACGAGAGCCCGCCGTGAACAGACTTGGCATCATCGTGTGTCATACTGTAAACGACTTAGTTTTCGCGAGGACTTCATTTTCGCGAATTTCCGATCACTACAATTCGCGAAAAATAGGTCCCGGAAACAATTCCGGTAAAATGTAAACACATCGGAATCTATAATGAGATCCCCCGCGTCGCTAAAATTAGAACCCGCGAATTATTATAAAATTTAAGCTTTGATTTAAATTGCGAAGTGTTAACCCTGCGAAAAATTAGTCGTTTACACTATATCCCCCGATGACTGCCAGCCCTCCGCCCCCTCTAACATGCACTAAAGCCAAGGCTCGAGCACGAGCTCATAGCATCGCTAGATGGTCGCACTGCACGAACCTATCTACTACTACTGGTAAAAGCGAGCGAGTTGAAAATGAATACTTAAAATCGAAAGAATAAAACGCGAAGGACAAGCACAGGACAACCACGTTACGGTACAGGCTCCCAGTAAAGCTGGGAGCCCGTACCGTCTCGCACATCTAGCCTTCGCTTTAGTACATCTCAGGATGAGAGGGACAGTATCATAATAAAACCGATGTGGTCTCACCATTTTGAGCAGAAGTGCGTGAGTAACCGATGCTACGTTCGTGGTCGCCTGTACGTAAACAACCAGGAGCTTGTACACAACGCTCGCATTCATCTGGCTTGAAAACAACTTGAGCGTTGGCTTGGCTTGGATGTCAGCTGCCCCTTGTGCTTACTTGAACTTCACGAAATCCGCTAAATTGAGCGGACTGCCTCTGACTTCTGCTTGTTCTGCTGTCGGAGCGTATGTCTGCGATTCGGTGGTTTCCGAGTTTGACGACTCCGAAATCATGGGTGTACCACGGCAACACCCTCTTAACACGATTTCGGTAGCCGCAGGGTGTAAAAAATGAAAGCCGTTTACAACTCCCTGTAACGCCGAATTGGAGCGCAGCTCTTGAGGAGGAGGAGGAGGGAAGGGTACTCAGGGGAGGGTATACCCCTCCTTCTCCTCCTCCCCTCATCCTTCAATACCGTCGGGGGAGGGGTCATGTGACCTCAGGGGGAGTCACGTCACCTCGGGGGGGGGGGGGTCACGCTTGCATGTCCCAACATGCACCGCTCGGGGGGGGCTCGCGCGGTGCATGTCTTAACATGCACCGCTGCAATTACGCCGACGGCGACGCCGACAACGACGCCGACGGCGACGCCGACAGCGACGCCGCTCAAGCCGGAAACGGGCGCCTAAGAGCTGCGCTCTAAAAGGATGTACGAAGGGTGTAGGCCTTTCCGTACACGCTTGAATATTCAAAAATCATGTAAAAATGGTGTAGGAAGGGTGTGAGCTCGGAAAAACACCCTTTAACACGAACATGGGTGTTGAAATTTTTAGTGCGTAGGAGCGCGCGACCAATGATGGATCATCGGACGCTAGTTGATCATCGCTTAATGGATAGATCTATTGGTAGTCGCCAATGTCAGTGACGTCATGTCACGTGATATCTGCGAACTTTAATTCCTCCGAAAATTCTTTTAATCTTTACCGTCGGCCGGCTTTGAAACAGCGACCTTTCGTTTATTAGCCCGACGCGGTACCTCTCCGCCACGGATGCAAGTGCCTCTTTAGTGCTTAGAGGTGGTGTGCAATCGTGAGAAGTGCGAGGACTCGCCGCTCTATTACGCTATATGGTGGCGCTTGAGGGCGCCGCCACACCATTCAGCGTACTCCAAGTCCCCCTACCTCGTTGACTCGTAGGAAAGTGTGGGGACACGCCGCTGGATGTTGCCACGTCCAGTGCGGAGCAGTTAGTGATATTCCCATTGGTGATATTTCATTTCTCTCTCTCTCTCTCTCTCTCTATCTATATATATATATATATATATATATATATATATCTTATCCTTAAGAACTCCGCACATTAGTTATGGAAGTGACACAACCGATCGACAGGCATCAAATAGCTGCCATCGTGCTTTCCTTCCAATCATCTTGTCTTCGAACTTGCCACGTTTCAACGAAACCCATACGGCCACTGCACACTCGAGAAGAGCTTGACGGAAGACATCGATGTTCAGACTCTGTTGTGATAATACGTGCATAGATTAAAGTGTTCTCTCCCGAGAAAATCGGCGTAAACTTGGGCAAAAAGCAGACTCGGAACCTAAAACCAGAGATGGCAAAATTACTTTCAAAAAATAATTAATGTGCATTACTAATTACTTTTCTGAAAGTGCAAAGATGTAATTAAATTACATTACAAATTACCACAGACTAAAGGTAATGACATTACATTACAATTGCTTTCTAAAAGTAATGAAATCACTTTGAAATTACTTTGACATTACTCTTGAATACCTTGAGGCAGTCATTCGTGCTCATTTTAGTTAACGTATACACCAACACAGTGTTTACAAAACAAGCCCTCGTTTACCCACACAACGCGTGTGCAGGAACCAGATACAGGAGAAGCAAGGCGCTGCGCATGCGCAGTGCCGACAGCAGCGCCACCGCAGTGATGTGACGTCAAAGAGCTCAGTGGTCTTTATGTAGCAAAACTCAGATATTCCCGTTTACACCGCAACAACCTTATGTGCCTCAGAGTTAATCATACTGAACAGTGATTTTGCTGGCGCACACGACAGAAGTGTTAAACATGAGAACTTCTTCCTCGTGTTTAATTACTGTTACCAACACGCTCGTTTTGTACTTAATGATAACTTCTTTAGATGTGACTGAGAAAGACAGTCGACTCACCGGTTTCGCTGTTCATTCAACGGTGAAGGTTCTTACTAAAAGGGTGATATATTTCCGTCTTCCTGATTTAGAAGTTGTAGTTTTGTGTCAGTCTGTTAAAGGGGTTATGACACGAAAATTAAACGGATAGATTATTCTTGAAATGGAATACTCATAGTTTACTTGGTTACACCAAGTTACGCGATTTATTGAGCTCTGGTAATTGCAATATTAAATTTACGAACTTTTATCATTTTCGTCTGGCGACCAGGCAGCACTGCCCAAGTTAGTCACGCCGTGGTGTCCATAGACCTCGTGATCATGAACGCTCTCTCAGTGTAGGCGCCCTTCATGATCGCCCATGCTCTCCTCGCCGCTGTACGTTCAAAACCGCTCACGCAACTCGGTAACCCGAACCCTATTCTCGCTCTCGCCCCCGGACCGTTGACCTTCCACCCTGCATCCGCCTGCGAGATATTCCCGGACGACAGTGACCACGGCGAGTTCCTTCGTAACTCGCCGTCGCCGGAGCTGATCGCCAGCGGGTAGCAGTCAAAATGAACAGCTTCCAATATTTCTTGATAGCAATCACTCTCATCGCTGCTGCAATCAATGTCGACCATTTTGACAAGGCGAGCGATACCGTAGACGTATTCGTCACGGACCTCATGCTCGAAACGCGGAAGGTAAACGAGGAACCTGAAGCTCGAGACGCCAAGAGAGTCAAGTCTGTGAGTGCGTGCAAGGGGACACCGCGCGGGACGCTGGCTACGTAGCCAGCCTCCCGCTCCGCCCGGATCCGCCCCCCCCCCTTGGGGGACCCGCACATAAATCGATAAATCGATTTATGCACGAAACTATCGCGCCATTTTCAGAACAAATTTAGCAGGATTATAGCAACATACAATGGGTCTTAGCAGTATTGTTATCTCATATTTTTGTTTTGGCGTGTCATAACCCCTTAAGTCGGGCAATGGGAGCTCGTTCTTACACGGAGTCGTCACGCGAAACGTTTCCCTTCCGCTTCGGACGTAATCTAATTCTATTATCCCAACAGCACTATACTCGGCGACAGCTTTTCTAGCATTTCCGGGGAGAGGAGGAGAGCCCGCTTACAGCTTTATTCACCTCTCAAAATGGTAGAGGAAACGTGTGCCTGTACCCTCCACTGCATTGCCAAGAAAAGTTACCACCTACTATTGTTGGCCTATTCTTGGTCATTCTTTCTCAAGGAGCATTTTTCCTAAACACCCGAAGAGCCCAAGATTTCGCGCATTGTCACACAAATGGCCTGGATAATTGCTAAGCAGAAGCGTCGCCAGTTGAGGAATGGCGCGAGCTTCCTAAATTGTGTTCTTTCCCAACAAACGGGGGCGATATCCGATTGTCGACCATTCCCGAATAAACTTCCAAGGGATGGCAGCGAGGCATACCGCGAGCAGCAACTGCTTTGCTCGAGGACGCACAAAACGTTCTGGGTCTCAAGGCATTTGGAATTCACTATTTATTCCAATCGTTTGTTGTTCACAATGATCGAAGTTTACGGTTTGACCTTGCTTGAAAAAAGTTGGGTTGTGGGGATATTTATACAGCGTGTAGTTGGTCAGCCATTTAAAGTTGCGACGAGTCACTTGCTGTAGATGAGCAATTTAGCCAGTGCGGTACAACCGCTAGCCTGGGGTCTTTAACGTGCACCACGCAGTAGTGATACACGACCGCACGCCGGTACGATGCTCATCCAGATCGAAACGGGCAGGGGTGGGGATTGAACCCAGGATCCCTGGGTTCTGCAGCGCGAGCTTTCGCTCCACGCGCGTCGAGCTGGGTGTGCGCTTTAGGCCCACTCGGCCACCGATCCCCGACCTTTGCTTGACCGAAGTATAAGGCTGGGGATCTGTTTCTCCTGTCCTTTCAGGTTTTAAATTATGTTTAACTCACTGGCGATGTGCCCGTTGCCTTGTGGCCTATGAGCCGTTCATCCCTAAGCTGACGCACTGTCGGGTTGGGGATGAACGGCAGAAGCTACGTGTTTGTTGGAGCAGTCACACGTATGTTGTTTGCCAACGTAACCACGCTCTCGTGATCATACCCACGCGCAGAGAAAAGGACAGGGCAGGTGATTAAAGGAAGGTGTTTGATTGGTTCTGGTTAGCTTGCAGCTCCCACCGCACTGTCAGCTTAGGGATGAACGAAGTATAGTATCGTCGGAATGACGCAACACCGTGAATCTGTCATGCCTGGAGTTCGTAAGCCGTTGCCTTCCAGCGATGCCTACACGTAAGCTTTTCTCCTTCGCCTTTCCAGCCCTCCTTTGTGCGTCTGTCTAGATCTTCGTACGAGGCTTTGCGCTCAGGGGGCCGTCGTTTATTTCCTCTGATGCTCTTTCACAATATTTCACCATGCAAAATAATTTTCTCTTCTTTTTTAATGCCTGAAAACGAACTTTCTTATTTAGGACAAAAGTAATTTCAAAAGTGATGAGTAATTTTCTCGAAATTACTGCCTGAACGTAATTCATTACATTACTAAATTACTAGCCTAGATAAGTAATTCATTACATCACTCATTACTCCAAAAGTAATTTAATTATTGTAATTCCATTACAGTAATGTCATTACTGCCATCTCTGCCAAAAACAGTGTCTTAACGAGGCAGACGTTCATGTCTTGCGGAAACATGACCTACAGTGCGAAGACACTTGCAATATAAGTCAGTCGATGTATATCCGTCGGTGTCCATTTAACGTGTATCAAATTAGACGTTTGGTCGGAAGAAAACCCTCGATGTATGAAATAAATTTAGATCACAGAGCAACATTTCGCCTCTTGGACGTTTTCAATAAAGAATAATAAAACACGTTACATCTGTGTGCGTGTGTGTGTGTGTGTGTGTCTCATACAAATCTTCAGAGTTTATTAAAAAGACGATGCATTGTGAAGAACATGATCACATATATTCTTAATTTTTGTTTCTTTTTCAAAGTCACCTTCCCTAAGCCAACTGTTGTGAGAAGAATAGTAGCCTCTCCATTTCACAAGGAACTGGACGTCAGGCGCACGTCGGTTTCTCAAAATCTTCTCGATGATCCGAACCTTGTGTTTGGGGATGGAAACACGTTGCAACACAGCTTCGTAGAAGGAACTGAGAACGAGCAGATTTCTCACTATGCTTCCTATGTCGACGAGGTAATATGATGTGGGAATCCCTAGTCGGATTCTGTCGACCATAAATACCTCATCTGTGAAGGACTGTTTGTATTTTTTGCTATGAGAATGTGTCATTCTTTGTACATGCGAACATGGTCACCGATCCGAAATTCCGGTTTCTTGGGTGGTCCCGATGGAGGACGGAAAAGATGAAAGAAATCTATCTGATTCTCCTCGGTGACTTCGATGTGTCAAGCACCCAGCGTCCTGTGGTAGCTGGAGTTATAGGATTTTACAATATTGGGAAGGACCTTTATTAATGGCCTCGTTCTTGCATGCTGAAAGTACTTACTAGATCCGACTCATAATGGTTGTTTGCTCGCATTCTACTATGCAAGCCTTTTGCCTTGAAAACAAAGAATACAATTTAACTCCCTTCTTATTCAGATATAACCCGATTAATTTTCCCGTAAAATTCACGGCCGTGGTCCGCGTATAGAAAGCTACTTTTGCTCATCCTACGAAAGAGGATTTCAAGAGCTCTCACAACCTCTTCTCCCGTCTGTCGAGCGATCGGAACGGTGGAGAGAAATTGAGAGAACGTATCGATCACAAGCAAAACGAGGACCACCTGGTAAACATCGCGACTTCCCAGGGACAACATTTTTCGGTGTAGACGAGGGCATTCGGTTTCCCTGGACAACGTGTAAGCGTCAAATCATTTTTAAATCTTTTTTACCGTTCTTCGTACCGTATGACTACAGTGGCTTAAAGGGGGTAGTGTAACGAACGAAACCGGAGAAGCGGCACAGCGTTGGAAGACGGCCGCGGGTGGCGCTGGCGCTTGCAGCACCGTCGTTCCGGCTATGGCTCCGGCTTGGCCGCTTGGTCAGCTTGGCTCCGGCCAGCTCTGGCCGATTCGCAGCTGTCGACTACACTGTCGTCTGCTAGTTTCACATTTTTATTCGCCTTCGAACAGAAATCATGTCGTTGGAAGTTCACTGGAAACAAATAATTGTTTTTGAGGTATTTATATTAGTTATGAAGCGTGTTAGAGTGCCTCTATCTGCCGGCCGATTGAGGCATCCCTAACGGAGCTGCGGATCGAAACGCCACCTACACCGTCTTCCAAGGAGCGGCCGTTCCCGATGCATGGTGGAGGCTACGCGGTAACTACACTACCCCTTTAAGCCACTGTAGTATGACTGGCAAGTCGCCATTACTCAATTTCTAAGTGAGAGTTAAAAATAAAGGAAATAAATTGTTTCTCTCGACCTGCACCACCTAACGGTATAACAGGTTTAATCTTTTTTGTTTAAATAGGGCCGTAATTGGCCAAAAGTTTCTTTAGTTCTTAAAGCCAATTAAAAAGAAAAACAGGAGGCAGCTCATCTTAGCATATTGAACGAACTTGAAAAAGTCTTGCGGGCATTTATGATTATTTGTGTTTCGTTTTTTTTTTTCTTTCGTACTAAGTTATTAATTGTTGTTCCGCTTGGTCTTGCCTCTTGCCTTCGGTGTTCTTGACGACTAGGAATTTGCCTTGTTTTTGTTTAGAATTTTCGTACAGGAACATATAAAAAAATAAACTGGAGAAAATTTAAAATCTTATTCTCTTTTAATGATTTTTTTAATTAATTATGTATATCAGCAAATCTTTGTATTCTCATGTATGTTTTCATTTTATTTATTTTTCTTTCTCCCTATTTTTATGCTGTTTTTTTAGGGGGGGGGCTAGCAGATATCATTTTATTTATTCGTTGTTTTTAATTTTTTAACGATTATTTTTTACAATAAGAGATTTTTCTTATAGCTAGACATACCATGGTATTTACATGTTTATATTTTCCCCCAAAGGAGAAGAATCACACTTATAAAGCTTCCTGTTCTCGTCCTGTATTCGTATCACATGATTTTTATTTTTTTTTTTGGGGGGGGAGGGGCGGAGTGAGAGGAGGGGGATTGGAAGGTATGAGGTTGTGTCTTGAAACCGACATTAAATAATTGGTCGTTTTCATCACCATTACTTTTCCTTTCGTACATTGCGAGTTGTTGGTGATTGGTTATGAGGTGCTGTAAAAACAGATCAACCTCTTTTTTTGCGATGTCTTTGTTGTCTACTCCTTGTTGTAACCTGGTTCAGGTGGCAAATATATTTATTTCGAGGAGCCGAAACTAAGCACGTCCGGCCGCCAGGACATACGGTGCCGAACGCCCGAGCTGGCAGCCACGCGAGCCCGTGCACCTGGCTTGATGGTCCCTTCGATGATGATAGCAGCCTGTCTGCTACACTCCTGAACACTGTTCAATTCAGTTCAATGTTTAATTCAATGTTTTTTTCGCGTGCTTACCAACAGCTCAAAGTCCTTTGCGGTAAACCACGAAGCATAAAATACATATTCATCACAAATTTACATGCTTCAAAAAATTATAACAGGATACCTTGCTGAGCTGGTTGGTTGGACGACATGATGAGAAACAGCGCAAAAGGGACCGGACACAAAGTAGAAGAAGGACACAGGACATACGCTGACTAACAACCAAAGATTTAGTAGAACTTCCACGCGCGCACAGTGACACTCGCAAGCACATGCTCTTCTTTCTCTTTCGAAAGAGATAAATGCTAGTAAAGAAAACCTCGATAAAAAAGTGAGAAGAAAAAGAAACTTCTACAGTGGCACTAGAAGAACGTGGCAATACGCGTGACCAAAATAAAAATTAAAAATTATTTTTGACAGCAGCACGAGAAAACACTAAGATTATGCGCTGTGTTCACGTCACGTTCGCAACACGTGCACACCGCGTTCAGGACACAAATTAGACCTTCAACAGATCGCGGTCACATTTGAGAAATTGTAATTCCCTGTTGGTCAGATGCACTGATGCGACACTAATGCAGTGATCTGGTCCACAGGCAAGTATGCGCGCCGCTTCCATGATCTCTCTCTCCAACTTGCCCCTCATGCGTCCCACCACCTTTGTGTTGTCCAACGCAGGAGAACACCCGCAATCCCTGCAGTGTATAGGTAGATGGGAACCGTAACCACTGCCGAGCGAGGCCGCGTGCTCACGCAGCCTATCGTTCAAACAGCGACCAGTCTGTCCCAAGTAGACTCTACCACAGCTGAGAGGGATCACGTAGACTACTTCTTTAACACAAGGCACAAACTTCTTGGCATGCCTTGTGTCACAGGGGCCGTTCCTAGGTTTGGTCCCGCTTGACATTGCGCAGAGTTTAGATAGTTTGCAGGGGCCGTGAAGACAACGTCAACGTTGAATTTTGCTCCTACACGTTTCAGATTGTGAGAGATCCTGTGAACGTAGGGGAGCACTTCGAAGTTCTTTGGCCTTTTCCTAGTTTCCGTGTCAGGAATTTTCATCTTCTTAAGCAGAGATTAGACCACCCCTCTCACCAGAAAAGCAGGGAAACCCGAAAGTTCAAGGCGATGTAGCTGAAGGTCGAAGCTCTCGCGTACGGCGTGGCGACATGACTTTTGTAAAGCCGAGCGGAGACAGAGATTGGCGATACCCTTTTGACTAATTTAGAGTGCGCCGAGTCGAATGGTAATATTGCCTTTTTGGTTCGCGGCGAGTACATCCAACAGATGTGGTCGGAACCATTGAAGGTCAAACGTAAATCCAAGAACTGCAATGCACCGTCCGCCGGCAACTCGATCGTGAAACGTAAGTGGCTCGAGCACTGTTCAAAAACTTGTCGGACAGACTGAGCGACAGAGTCCAGGCGAGTTTGAGGGGGTACGCTAACGAAAACGACAAAGTCATCCACATATCTACAGATCTTGACAACAGGGACGTCAGTCAAAGACTGTGAAACAGTGCAGTCGAACTTCGCGAGATAGATTTCGCACAGTACCGGTGCAACACTGGACCCGATACAAATCCCGCGTCTCTGCAAATAAACCTTGTCTTTATAACAGACGAGGGTGGAGTTTAGGTAGCAGGTAAGCACCTCCAAAAGGAGTCAGTGTGTACTCCACACGTGTTCTGGAAAGCAACAGTACCCGATGCTTCAATCAGTTCTCTGACGGTGACCAAAAGTTCATCGTGTGGTACGGAGTAAAAGAGTTCTTCAACGTCCACAGAGAACGCGTTGTTTGCTCCGGTGAGGTCATTCCCCAACACCTCTACAAGGTAAGCAGAACTTTTCACCTTGTAAGGGTCCTCAAGAACTAGGCCACTCAGGTGTATTTGTAGAAAGCTGCTCACCTGAGCTTGCCAGCTAGCTCTCCCAGTGACAATCGCTCTGAAGGGGCACCCGATCTTGTGGGTCTTGGCCGAGAAGAAAATCTCCAGGACGTTGACCTTGCACTGCTTCACCCGTTTAGCCAAAGCATCGAGCTTCAACTCCCCCAGCAACGCAACGGCCCTTGCCTTGGCCTTGGCAGGAGGTGGCTCTGAAGTCTTAAAGTTCTTGTTGATGGCCAAGGTGGCCTTATCTTCGAATAGAATGTCTGGAAGTACGGTGAACATTCCTTCCTTGTCCGTGAGGAGGAGTGAGAGACCTGACTGCTGAAAGTGGTCAGCCACCTTCCGAAGGACTACTTCCCTGTTTTTTCTGCCGGTGTAACAGTGCTGCAAGGACTCCACTCCCTCAGAAATACATCGCTCCTCTTCTTCCATCCCAGCTTCCCCAGCAATCCTGTGGACAGCTGCGAGGAGGGAGAACTTGTTCACTGGGGCCTCCAAGCAAAACTTAGGCCCTCTCTCCAGCACTCTTTCCACCACTGGGGGAACCGTGGTCACGCGTATCGCCGCGTTCTTCTAGTGCCACTGTAGAAGTTTCTTTTTCTTCTCACTTTTTATCGAGGTTTTCTTTTAGTAGCATTTATCTCTTTCGAAAGAGAAAGAAGAGCATGTGCTTGCGAGTGTCACTGTGCGCGCGTGGAAGTTCTACTAAATCTTTGGTTGTTAGTCAGCGTATGTCCTGTGTCCTTCTTCTACTTTGTGTCCTGTCCCTTTTGCGCTGTTTCTCATCATGTCCTTCAAATTATACACATGTTTTAAAACTTATACATATGCTTTACATTAATACACATACAAACAGTTTCGGCCATTTTAGAGCGACCCTATACAAACAAGAGGCACTTTTTTACAAAAAAATATCAACATTGTAAAACTTCGTGTCTAAAACATGTTGAATTCGTGATACCGGTGACAGGATGCTATGAATATCTGGGTAAAAAACACTGAGATTTCTAGAGTTTGTACTGATAGAAATGCGGAGGTGTAAAGAAGCAAGAAGTGCAGACTGTCTATGGACCCATGGACCAACCTGTGCAAAAACTTAACATCCCAGACAGATCTCCTATTATATAGAGCGCACAGTTTTAGTTTGAATAGAGCTAAATTATATTCAAAGGAACATTTACGACCAAAATATCTGTCAGACAATACGCGCAAATCGTTTTTGTATATGTTCAATGTTTTCTCTCGTTGTACTAAAAATAGAGTTCCAAATAACAGATGCAAATTCAAGTCTAGAGCGTACATGAGTACTGAACAGTCGCAACAGACAATGATGAGTGCTAAATGGTCTAGTTAGGCGGACCATTATTGCCAACACTCGCTGACCCTGACCAACAGTGGAGTTCACGTGAGATTTAAAACGAAAGGTGATCCTCCAGAAACACACCTAGATCTTTAACTATAGTGGTCCGCCTTATAGTTTTATTTCCCAGACAGTACATATAGATAATGTGCTACGCTTTCTGGACAAAGACATCACTTGGGTTTTGCGGGGTTCAAAACTAAATTGTTCAGAATACACCACCTTTATACTGAACTTAGAGTACATGATTTTGCGTTCCAGTTTCGTTATTGATAATCTCATTCCTTTTGGTGAGAAGCCTAGAACCTGCAACTGGTCTTAGGTCCTCCTAACCTGTTGTTTGGGGTCTTCTGTCTTGGTGGCTGTTTGTCGTGGGTGGTTAAAGGAAGCCCAGGGAAGGAAACTGTCTCACTCGCCCTGATGTGTCTCAAACCATTGCATTGCTAGTCGCGACTAGCTCTCTAGATGGTCTTCTCAATGGCTTCGATTTTCGATCTAAAGCTAGAACTGGAATGGAGTTTGCAGACCTTCATCCACACTGTCTTCAAAGGATGACTGCATGTTTTGTTCGTTTTTTCTTTTTTTTTCTTGGATTCCGCTCTTGCTTGGGGTAGAAGTTAGTTTGTAAGAAATTTTCTTTACAGTTGATATATACATATGTAGAAAAAAAAACACGTAGAGCAGGGTAACGAAAAGTATATACGGCAGAAAACCGCACTTTAGACAGTTGTTGGAGTTTTTAAAACATATTATTCGTAAAGCTCGTCGATGTTTCGGCCTGAGACAGACATTTTTCAAGACAGTCTTGAAAAAGGTCTGTCTCAGGCCGGAACGTCGACGAACTTTACGAATAATATGTTTTAGAAACTCCAACAACTGTCTCAAGTGCGTTGTTCTGCTATATATGATGTGGGGGGGGGGGTTAAAAGGAAGACAATAAATATGGCTCGTGAGGCGTGTCAAGCGAGCGCGCGCTCTGGACGAGCGCGGGTTAGAACGGGTGTGGACAACAGCGAAACGGTCGTGAGTTCTTGAGTCTCCACATTGGAGACGCATCACGTGGGATCGCGACACGTTCGAAATGAACAGAAAGTGGCCTTTGCTTTGCTCGCAAAATTAGATAAGAATCCATATCAATAATATTTGACTCTTGGAGAAGCTTCTCGTCAATTATAATTTCTAACGTGTGGGGGACCCATGCATTCACCGGTTCCAACAAATTTAGAAGCGATAGACCTTTTTTCCTTTATGTTCGGCTCAAAATATTGATGACTGCATCGATGTCCCGACCCCGGTGACATCGTTCGTCTGCGATGTCGGTTCTCTCGTAAAGGGAATCGATTCGTTATGCATGACGTTGTCAATATGCAGATTGTGCGGACGTAAATTTTTATGAAGCGTCTGAATGATTTTTTTTTCAATTTGACGTCATCCGCTTCCTCGTCTTGTCTTAAAATATCAGGAGTATGCTCTTCTTTTTAAGGTGCAAAAAAGGATATTTTTTTTAATATTTTAACAGTCTGATAGCTTTGGTGACAGCTCTTCCTCTAAGCTTAGACAACAGGCCCAAGAGAGTCTGAAGGATCAAAAGTAAAAAGCCTCCTTGCTGTATCAATACCTTTTTTATATTCTCCTGACTTTTATTTCGGTTTCCCAGTGATCTAATGCGAGGTACAAACCTATTCACCTTCGTTTTTATAATTGGTATGAGAGAAACATTTCCTGTGTGAAGGTTTAGGCGAATTTCGCGAATGATGTTTAGATGTCCCTTTTTGGCGTCACGAAGAAGGACTTCTCTTTGTCTAGACGATTTGGCTTTGGACAAGAGGCGCAAAAACCCTGCATGTCCCTTCCAACGATTGATGAGGATGTATCGTACGACTTTTGGTCCCTCGTCCACCAAGGTCCTTGCTCTCACGCGGAAATTATCGGTACAAGTTTGTGACAGGTCGATCAGGGTGTAATTGAATGGTGTTTTACACTTGTCCGAGTATATACGCCGAAGGACATGCCCCCTCTTTCCTCCAAAGAGCTGTCGACATAGTACTTGGAGTTGATCGACAATCCTCACCGACCGGATTATCATTAGAGCCGTAGAATCAAAGGTGATTGTTCGAAAGTATGAATTTTGTGAAACATGCTTTGAGTAATAAAAATAGAAAAAGCGTTATAGTGGTGAGCAGCGCCTAAAAAATACTCGCATATCTCCTTCAGTTTTGTCCTATTCGAGAGAAAGTCGTTGAAAATAATTAGCGAGTTTGTTTAGGGATCCAAATTTCGTGGAATGTCCTTAGTGAACACAACGTCCGGGTGATCTTTAAGAAAACGGTTGCTTGTAAACGTACACGTAGAAACTGACGTCCAACTTTTCATCAAACATTTCCTTTCTATAGTGCAGCGATTTTTTAATATACATGCTTTTTCCTGATTTCGAAGAACCAATCATTGTGACAGACGCAGGCGTCTCGAATTGGAATGTTTTGAAAACGAGCGTCATGACGTCGCGTTTGCAAATGGGAAAGGCAGTGCATCTACCCGTTTCTATATACGCCGGATAGATTTACCACTTTCCTTACAAATATACACGATGAGACGACCCGCCAGTGGGCTCGACGCCGGCTTAGCATAACCATAAACTCGGAAGCAACAGACCCGGCTGCTGTCGAATTCCCGCTTAACTTGCGCAACCGTTCGTCAGCTCGTAAACAGATTGCTTTAAAGCGAAGAGCGCAAGCAACAGAAACGTAATACGATGCATGGTGTCAGGTTCATGATTGTGGAGGCTGTCACGTCTAGACATGTCTCGTTGCCATCCTTTTGTAAACAGGTTGCTATAAAACTGAGGTACGTCCACCATTTTTTCAGAGCGTGCCACTACACGTGAGGTGAGGGAAAAACATATTTGAAACGCGTTTATTTTATTTTTATTATACCTATTCATTACAGGAACGCACTGCCGCCGCCACCGACCCAATGATGGCAAAGCTCCTGGACAAGCTTAACTCCCTGCGATCGTCGTCAAACTTTGTTAAAATGGATCTCATTTCGACCGATGTCAAGTTGCCTGTGTCAGATATTGAACGTTTACATACACGTTACGGGGCCGTCCGTCTTCGTATCCCTCCCGCTGGCAAACGACATTGTCAACGTGTTTTTGCCTAAACGGTTTTCAGAACTCAGTGACAAAGAGCGTGACAGTATGCGTCACATGACGGGATTAGTTCTGCAGAAAAGCAAGGGCGACGGGCGGTCACCCGTCATCGTCTTCTCGATGTCGCATATTTAGGTGTTTTTCTCGGAAATGGTAACCTGTCATCTGTGTGACGTACGCGAAAGGCAACAATATCTCAGCGCAGAGGCCTTCCAAGTTCATCTGGCTCTAGTACATAATGTTCGCTATCAAGATTGCATTCTATTTTGTGAAAGTCTCTGCGCTTTCCGAAACTTTACAGTACGCTATGATATGCATTTGCACGAGCGCGACGACGAGGCTCACGACGTCTTTACACTGTCCGTCATCACTCAGATACAATGTCCAACCTGTTTAGCCATTACGGAATGCCGCTGCGTTTTTTTATATTTTTTTATCACGTTAACCGCAGAACTGACACGACTCAACTCAGAAGGCGAATTTGAATTTAACGTGCATTTTGTTTCATTATTTCGTTCATACAATCTGCGCCGAGGTAAACATTGCCAGCGCCCTGCAGCTTGCCTGCGTGGCGATAAACGGCCGCCTAGAACAGTATCAGGAACATGGGCGGGGTTTCGCGCTCGTCGCCATTCGACAATGTAGCATCACAGTTGGATATTTCGTTCCCCAGACGGTCGGCTGTCAAAGTTTCACTTTGCCAAAGCAACTGGCAAACAAACAGTGTCTTTTGAATGTGAATTAGCGCATGAGGAACTCCAACAGTAGAATGTTCTTCGCCTTTTCCATGCTTGCGAGGCTGCATCCCGATCAACCTATAGCAGGAGAACTTCCTTATACAGGGACCATCTAAGCAAATACTCGTTTCCTATAAACTATTCAGTGGTGTTTCCAGAAGACGTGGAGTCTTTCGAAAGAAAAAATCGCGGGTCCATCAAAGTGTATGGTTATGAACGGTAAAGAAGTTTGTCTATCCCCACAAAATCTACGATCACGAATGGGAAAAGTATGTAAATTTGCTTTTGATTGACGATCACTTTGCCCTCATTACCAACTTCGCCGGACTTTTCGAAAACAGAGCTAGCTACCGATTCCGTTGTAAAATATGCCTGATGAGTTCTCGGTCTCGGTCTAACCAGTCATTTCGCGTTGTGTAAAGAAATAAAGCAAGTCCGAACGGTCTCACCTAAAAATAGTGATGCGTTTTATTTCCGTAGATCCCACTTCGTGAGGCCTTTCCCATACTTCCGCGTCTACGAATTTGAAGCCATCCTGAAACAGGAAAACACGCGTCACGTTTACGAGAGTCACGTACCCAGCTCGTTTTCTATTCTAGTAATTCGTTCTACGGACTCACGAGTCGGGGAACATTTACTGTATCGAGGCGAGGATTGTGTCCAACAGTTAATTTCCCTCCTAAGTCAAATGTCCAAATTCATTCCCGAATGGATTCGGGGCGACGCCACGATGGGCAAAAAGACACAGAACTCCGACAGTCACTGTGGTGTATGTGGCGAGTCGTTCGACAATTGTAAAACAAGGACTCCTTGTAATGATCAGCGAGTTCCCGGGACAGCGGGGCATTGACGAGTGCACGCAAGCTTGCCCAGTGGTAATCTGGTTTAATCTCGTGCGACGTGCTCTTTATATACCAGGTGCGCAGGGGGCGCCATCTGGCTGCTTATCACACTCCTCCCCCCCCCCTAACAAAATTAGCGGAGGTCCCACCGATCTTCATGGTGAAAAGCGCACAGGAGGCCTTCGTGCTCGATTACTTCTCCTCAGTAGTGGAGTGCCAGGAACAGGCTGAGTATCTTCATGCTGATATTGAGCTGTTACAGTTTGAGGCACCGCTTGGGCAGAAGCATCTAGTGGTTCAGCCTCAGCGAGAGCGGGCACACTCTCATCAGGAGGAGCGGCCTGATCCACCGGCTCTGGTCGCGGCTCCGATGATGCCCTAGGTTGGGCTAGGTCAGGACGCAGATGTCCTTCATGACGTCTCCAACACCGACCATCTGGGAGTGTGACATCTGTGATGTGGTCACTTGGAGTGTCGGTCACAGTTGCCGGTACCCACGGTGGACCTTGCCGAAAATTTCTCGCGTAAACGGCATCACCCGGCTGGACAGTTGGGATCAGTCGAGCACCCTTGTCGTGCGCCATCTTCTGGATGAGCTGTTTTTTCGATATGCTTGACCTAAGGTCCGGGTGAAGTAGAGTCAACGCAGTCTTTAACTTGCGACCCATCAGTAACTCCGCCGGAGTGCACCCTGTGGTTTCATGAGGTGTAGTTCTGTAGTTGAGCAGGATTCGGGCCAGCTGACACTGGAAACTTCCAACGGCTGCCTTCTTCAACTTCATCTTAATGGTTTGAACCGCTCGCTCAGCGGCTCCATTTGACGCTGGGTGATACGGTGGCGTTAAAGTTTGCCTTATTCCATTCTGTCGAAGGAAGTCCTTAAAGCTACTGCTTACAAATGCCGGCCCGTTATCGGATACGACGAGATCGGGTAGTCCGTGACAGGCAAACATCACCCGCAGGCAAGGGATCGTGGCTTCTGCCGACGGCGTGGACACAGGAACGACCTCGATCCACTTTGAGTAGGCGTCGACCACGATGAGTAGATATCGGTTCTTCATTGGTCCAGCAAAATCGATATGAAGACGAGACCAGGGCTTTTCTGGGAATGGCCACGGCATCATCGGTGCTGGTCGTGCGAGTCGCTGGTTTTCTTGACACACACGGCATCCCCGCACTGTAGCCGTAATGTCTTCATCTAACGATGTCCACCATACATGGCTTCTAGCCACTGCCTTCATTTTAGCGATCCCTGGATGACCTTCATGCAGGAGTCGTAAAACCTCTGGTTGTAAGGATCCTGGGATGACGACTCTTGACCCCAACAGGATACAGTTCTCTTGTACGCACAGCTGGGTTGTTCGAGCAGCGTACGGTTTTAATTCTGGGTCATGCAGCTCAGCTCCAGACCACAAATAATCTCGAAGCTTCGCCAAAGTCAAGTCCTTTGAAGTGGCGTCGGCCACGACAGACGCAAGTAGTACCCGAGGATAGGCCCCCTCGAGCATAAATACCTCGGCTGGCCGCTCGATGGAACATGCAGGAACAGGCAGAGGCAACCTACTCAAGGCATCCGCATTTGCTATGTTTGAACCAGGTCTGTACTTCAGTTTGTAGCTATACGCCGACAGCATCAGTGCCCAACGCAGCACACGTGGCGAACAGGTCTCAGGTACAGGCTTGTCCGCAGCAAGCAGCCCCAGCAAGGGCTTGTGGTCTGTGACCGCTTCGAAGTCACGACCCCACAGGTATTGCCGGAACTTAGTCACGCCAAATATCAGAGCCAGGGCTTCCTTGTCAAGCTGACTGTAGTTGCGCTCAGCCGGCAGAAGACCTCTAGATGCAAACGCAATTGGTCTCTCAGCACCTGACTCTTCTCGGTGAGCAAGGACAGCCCCAATTCCATACGGCGACGCATCGCAGATCAGCACCACTGCTTTCTTCGGGTCATAATGCGCCAATACCGCGGCAGACAGCAGTAACTCCTTGCTCTGACGAAAAGCCTGTTCTTGGTCCGCACCCCATGTCCAAGGCGTCTTTGCCGCTAGAAGATGGTTTAACGGATGTAGGACGCTGGACAAGTTTGGCAGGAACCGACGATAGAAATTGACCAGTCCCAGGTAGCTCTGCAGCGTTTTTACATCCGTAGGCCTTGGGGCTTTCAGAACTGCCTCAGTCTTCTCCGGGTTTGGTTGGAATCCCGCAGAGCTAACGACATGACCCAAGTATTTAACCTGGGGAACCAAGAAGTCGCACTTGCACAGCTTCAGCTTCAGCCCAGCTTGCTGTAGCCGACTTAGCACTTGGCTCAGGTTCTCCAGGTGGTCTTGATCGTTTCGCCCTGTCACTAGAATATCGTCGAAATATACAACGACGTGCTTAAGTCCTTGCAATAGGTTCTCCATCTCACGTTGGAAGATCGATGGTGCAGAGGTCACACCGAACGGCAGGCGAGTGTACTGGTACAGACCTCGTGGAGTGTTGATGGTAACCAGTTTGGACGACTTCTCATCAAGTGGAACTTGTAGGTATGCATCTTTTAAGTCCAACTTGCTGAATTTCTCGCCTCCACTCAGCTTAGCAAACAGGTCCTCCACTCTCGGAATGGGGTACTTTTCAGGTACAGTCACAGGATTTACAGTGACTTTGAAGTCTCCACAGATGCGAATCTGCCCATTTTGTTTTAGGACCGGTACAATAGGGGCAGCCCATTCCGAAGTCCTCACTGGACGTAGGACTCCCTCCCGTTCCATGCGTTGCAACTCCTCGTTGACTTTGTCAAGCATCGCAAATGGAACTGCACGTGGCTTGAAAAACCTTGGTTTGGCGTTGTCCTGAAGATTTATCTTTGCGGCAACGCCCTTGAACGTTCCTAGACCTTCATCAAAGATACTGGAGTATTCAGCAACGAGGTTCGCAACAGAAGTCACCACGTTGACATCCTTCGCCTTGGAAAGCTCGATGCCGAGGCCTTTCATCCAGCCACGTCCTAGCAGAGATGGGCAGGTGCCAGGGACGACATACAGGATGTCCTGACACTCGCGGTTTCCAAGTCTCACCGTTGCAGTAAGGCTTCCCTGAACTGGGGAAAGTTCACCTGAATAGCTTTTCAGCATGACGCGCGACGGGTCCAGCTGCCTTGATGGAAATTCGCGTCGAAATGTTTCCTCCGACACAACAGACACGCTAGCTCCCGTGTCAAGTTCCATCAACAAGGGAGTCCCGTTCACCGTAACTTCCACTCGGAAAGGTTGGCCGTCGACTGCAGAAGATGTCATTTCCCACATCTCGTAGACTTCTGGCAATGAAACATCTTGCGACTGGCCCGCTTCGTCCAAGGTGTGGACCGATTTCGGTATTCTAGTGGACGTCGTCGGGCCGCCGGCGGTCGCATCCGCTGTCTTCCCCTTGCACACTCGTGCCAGATGCCCCTTGGCCCGACACTTGTGACACGTGGTACTTGCATGACGGCACTGTGTGGCGTAATGCTCGCCTCCGCAACGAAAACACGAAATGGTGCCAGTCTTCCGCTTCGGCTTCACAGCTGCATCGCGTGACACGGCGTTAGCTGACGCGAGGTTTGGCTGGATAGACGTCGATAGCATCTGCGAATCTTTCTTCGCTGCTTCCATTGCAACGACCGTCTTTTTTGCGAGGTCCAGGGTCAAATCTGGAATCTCTAGGAGTCGCCTTTGTATCATCTCGTCGTTAATACCTCCGACGATGCGATCTCGCAGCATTCTATTTCGGAACGCGCCGAATCCGCAATCGTCCGCCAGCTTGTTCAGACAAGCAAAGAAATCCGCCGCTGTCTCACCTTCATGACGCATCCGTGAATTGAACTTAAAGCTTGCAACGACTTCCGACGGCTTCGGTGAGAAATGCTCGCCTAGTACCTCGAATATGGTTTCTAGGCTGGCCTCCGACGGTTTGACAGGAGCCAGCAGATTTCGAAGCAACGAATATGTGGCCGGTCCAAAACACGTAAGTAAAACGGCTCGCCTTTTCTCATCCTTGACATCGTTGGCGATGAAGTACTGTTCAACCCGCTCCCGGTACTCGCTCCAGTTCGTTTCAGCGTCAAACGGCTCTAGTTTGCCGACCACCGGCATTCCAGAACAGGCGCACGGTCCGACGGCAGCAGTTCAACACTTCCACTTCCTCGTCGCCACTGTAATGATCAGCGAGTTCCCGGGACAGCGGGGCATTGACGAGTGCACGCAATCTTGCTGAGTGATAATCTGTCTTAATCTCGTGTGACATGCCTTTTATATACCAGGTGCGCAGGGGGCGCCATCTGGCTGTCTGTCACATATTGAACACACGAGAATAACGTAGTTTACGGTACATCTAACTACGAGTCAATGCAGACACCGGAGAACCATCTATGAACGCGGGTTTCGGAGTGTGGCTGCTACTATGCAAATTGCGTTTTAGGAACTGCCATTCACGTGCGGTTTTCAAAAGGCGCTTCTGGCGCACATTCCACATGAAAAGAGAACCTAGAAATGAATATTTACGTGCATGGCAGAAATTTATTTGGGCATTTTCGCTGTCAAGATGTAGGTGCCAGATGGTACCACAACTTCAACACATTGCGGCATAGGGGATTCCGCTCAATAAGCTTCGCGGCAGCATTCGTGCCCATCACGCCCAGAGCGTAATTGCTGAAAAAAGGCTTCATAAATTTTCATGGTGATGAGTTCCAGGGAGACGTTGCCGGTAGTGAGCTTTGTCCTTGTTCCCACAGCCGTCGTCGTCGTGTTGACGGAGGCAAACGCCACTCGCGGCCGCTTCGGCTGTTTGGGAGAGGGACATGGAGAGTGCACGAGGTAAAACGTGACCACGAGCAAGCAGTTGGAAACGTCTGAAGTCTAGGCGCGCTAGCTGAAACAGTTTGAGTGGCTCTTGACCTCCGTCCCCGAATTATCGCGACTCGTGTCTTGGCCCGGAGTATCGAGAATTCGCCGGAGTCCGAAGAACGACTCAGATTCCATGAACTCTCTGCACGCCACGGACAGGCGGAAAATATTGTCCTTTTAGGCCCCTTCACAACTGCACTTCGTACTTACGCCTTTCTGTCATACAGGTAAGGCTAAGCATTGATACTAAGATAGTGATGTGCGCAACTATATAAATTTAGTTTTTACTCCGAAACGGCTCAATTTGTCCTATAATTAAACCTTTTTTCACCTTAAGTCCGGATGCAACTGATGCTACAAGCTGATGAGATCAAACCACGTCAAAAGCGCAAGTCACTTTTTATGTACTTGACTGGTTCAGCGATGATAGAGCACGCTCAGAAATCCACGAACAGCATGTTTTGGTGTTTCTTGCGCTGCTTGATGGTTCCCGCTCGTAGCGTCAGCGAGCATCGGGACATAAGTTTAAGCGAAGTATAGATAGAGATTCTAGCAAAGGTCACTTCAGTGTGGGTTCCAACTGGACCTTAACGCTGTAGTGAACAAAAATAATAGTGTCTAGCAGTTTAACAAACAAACTCAGCACGTGACTTGTACCGAACATCTTGGAATTCCTCTGCAGCCAATGATATTGAGCTATTTGGCGACAAGAAACCCAAAGAAACAATCGCGAAACGGGAAGCGTGAATATAAAAAAGCCACATCCGCGTGTGTTTAGCTGTCAGTGAGTAAGATGGAGTCTTTTACGCGTTAGTTGAAGAAGCAATCAATCACAATTAGTATTTTCCTAAAAGAGTAATTCTAATTGCGCTTCGTTGGATGTCATTGAGTTTAGTGTAGTCTTGTACTGATTTTCCGAAAAAAATAGAGTACAATTACCATTTCTTAAAAGATTTCAATTAAATTACTCGATTATTTGAGAAGAAAATTAATTGACCGCTTCTTGAAAAAGTTCCCGTTATTTTTCCAATTATTTCAGGCATTGAGAACTATATATTTTCTTGCGGCTTGAAGACTGGTTTTTCATACTGTCCATTTGTGAATTAAGGACACCAAATTAGAAGCTGCCCCTTCTGAAAAACAGTCTATGAGGTCCACCAGGTTTTCTGAAATATTTTGACGTACTCTACCGAAATGTTTCAGGGATTTGAGATATTCGTCGAAGTTTTCTACATGGCCTGACGTACCCTTCAAGAATTTATAAAGGGTGTAAGAGACCCGTCAAAGTCTTTTTTAAGGGCTGTGGGGTCTGTCCCAATTCTTTCCGTGAACCACAGCACCCATCGAAATCGTTTTAATGGTTCTGTGGGAGAGATCACGTGACCTTCAATATATATGCGCGTCGGAGAAGTCACTTGTTTATTTTGTATCGGAGGACCGCAACAGATGTCGGAAAATGAGACGTTTTCCAGTCCATATTATATTTGGCTTTGGTTAACGCGGCCCCTTTTTGTGTCTGTGTGTTCTGTGAATGTGTTCACCGGCTGGACTAGGGATGCCCAAGGACGCCAAGTACTCGCTCACAAGAGAGAAAAGGTGCATGGGGGAAATGAGAGGGGGGCCTTTTGATGTTTGTTTGAAGATAACCTGTTTTTAGTCGATATAAATGCTTCGTCAAAAACTGATCTCCTGTTTTTTCTCCGTCAACGAGCGCGAACTAAATGCGCAACAATGAACGGACGCTCAGTATGCGCATGGGATCTATTTTCTAAAGCAGCTGGGCGTGCTGATCATAAAAATCCTTGAAGCGGCCTGTTTTCACGCCTCTTCGTTCGTCCGGCTTCAGAAGCATCCGGGAGCAAAGAAGACGCTGGAGATGCCGCAGCGACGACATCAGGGATGTCACCGTGACTGTGCTCAGGATTTCTCAATGGTGGCGGATGTTAGTTGCACGTTCGTGGTTTTTGCTAAACGTGCTACTGACAACATGTATGTGTGCGTGATGGGCACCTGCTCGGTTTTATCATTTGAACTACGTACATCTCAGGATTTTACACAGCGGTACCTTTAAAGATTTTTTTTGCGACAATCAACACGGTTGTTCCTAATTGGTGTGGTCACTTTTGTCTACAGCTGCTTGCGTCCGGGGGTTGAGTAAACGTTATTTCTTATCGTGTTTTGAGTTACAACGTGCATGTGAAACACGGTGTCTGAAAACAATTTCCAATAACGTTTTAAACTGAATTTTTGGTCTATGGTTCACAGTCATTTGGGCGTCTGAATGGTTGAAGAGCTGAGGGGGTCTCAAAAGGCTCAGGGGTTTGAAGGACTAAAACGTCTAAAGGGCTGAAGGGTTTTGAAGGGCTATGGTTTAAAGGGCTGAAGCAGTTTGAGGGGATGAAAGTGTTTGAAGCGTTGAGGGGGGCCCTATAAAGCATCAGGGCTGAAGTGTTATTTTCAATAAGGTAGTTACATTCCTAATTCACCACTGTTGGTAAAACAACTTCGTCTGGGAGACTTGGTTCGACGATACGTTAGTTACAAACTTGCAGAAACAAATTGCGCATTAAAAGGGTGGGGAGAGAAGAAATAATAATGGTTACAAGAATAATGTTAGTACTTCCAAAAGTAATCAAATTACGACCTAGATGACTCAAAACCACAAAAAGACACATACAGAAGAGGAAACGACAGATACTACACGGTCTGGCGCTATGTGTTTCTTCCTCGTCCGCGTTTTTTAACCATCTAGACCAATTTGAATGAATCAATTAGCTCAATCCCAAGTTTTAAATCAAATTACTCTTGTGACTCTTCCTAATGAATGTGTCTAAAGGATTAAAGACTTTTTTAAAAAAATCTATTACTAGCAATTTGACTACTTGCTGCAAGCACAGTACAAGTCTGCTATCACTACAAAGGTGACCAGCGCCATGACGAACCACTTTGTGCGCTGTTTGATTGGCCCAATCGGATCGCAAAGAGTTCGATACTGTCTATCTTAGCGTGAAACAGAATGCCGAAGAAATTATTGAGTCATTATTCATATTTATGAATTTCAGAATTTTCACTGGAAGAAAATTACGAGTCAGGTTGCTTCGGGCTCCTCCCAAAACATGGCGGATCCTTCGATCGCAGAAGCACGTGAAGAACCTCGACCAGCCGTGACATTCCTCCCGGAGGTCTATGTCAAGACCAACGACCTTCAGCGAACGACGAACATCAGGACGCTCGAACGTCTGGGAATCAATTTCAAAAGTAGACCCAGCGCGGACCAGCAGTTCATGGACATAGGATGTGGTACCGGCGACTTCACTCGCCAAGAACTCCTGCCACGCTGCCAGCCCTGCAAGAGGATCGTGGCAACGGACATTGGCGAAAGCATGGTGCGCTACGCGAGGGAGAACTTTGCCCATCCGCAGATCGAGTACCAGGTGCATGACATCACGAAAGACGTGTCTGGAGTTGTCAGGAAGTACGGCCAGTTCAACCGCGTCTACTCGTTCTACACTTTACATTGGTCAAAGGACTACGTGACCGCTTTCAGAAACATGTCCGACTTGATGACTTCCGGAGGAGAGTGCCTGCTTCTGTTTGTGGCACGATGGACGGGCTACGAGGTGTGGAGGAGAATTGCCCAGATGGACCGATGGAAAGCGTATGGAGAGGTAACGATACTGTTTATATTATTTTGTTCTGTTTTGTTTGAATGAGTCAAATTTAGAAACCGAAACTGATCCAATTTTGGCTGAAATTTGGAGTATATCTGAGGGTCCATCGTTCCCAAAAGTTATGATTCTGAAATCAGTCGTATTACGCGAGAACGACCAATGTAAAGGTGGTCGCGGTACAGGTCTCAAGGCTAGTCCGATAAGCACACATTCTTGTTTATCTCAGTTTCTTTGCACAAGGATTTGGCTCATTTCGAGAAAAAATGAAAAACTTCTCATATAACGTTCTAAAGCAATTACCTTACACGGAAACTCTACATGGACCTCGCTCTATCGCTTTGATGTTGTCCGCACTGTAGCAAGAGCACGGGAGAATGTCAGCAGCTGTTGATCTGATGGTTCAGCGCGCGTGATCAATAGCGGTGCACGCGCCGGCAGTGAGTCAGGGGTAGGGAGGAAAGGGAGGGAGGAGGAAAGGGAGCAGTTCATAAGAAGACCCCAATTATCCCCCCCACACACACACGCATACGCACACGCACGCACACACGCACACACACGCACGCACGCACGCACAAGCACACGCACACGCACGCACACACACGCACACGCACACACGCACACACGCACACACACATGTATATTTATGGGTGGTTTCATCTCAAATTGGGCAGGCTAAAATGAACAATTAACCGAGGGAGCGTCTTTGACATTTTACAAAAAGAAGCAAAGCGCCTAAAATTATTTTATGGCATTAGAGCCTTTTAACTGTACTTTAAAGGGGCACTGACACATCAAAATCATTTTTTTTATTATCCGAAACGATTGAAAACGATGCCGGGACATTACCCTCAAAATTCGAAACTTGGGAATTTAGTATTTGTGAATTGAAAAAAAACAATTTCCAAATGCCGAATTTGAAGTTCCCGCGCGATCCGCGCCAGTGCAGTGAGTCAAATTTTGCGGTCTCCTGCGACGCGACTTTCTCTCGGACCTCCGCTCCACGCTATGAAGCAAGGGGCCGTTGCCACAGCGACCCGAAGCGAGGAGAGAGGTAGCCGGCGCGGGAAAAAACCGGTTTCTTCCCCGACTCGCCGAGCTGCTCGAGCGCCGCCAAGTTTTCCTGAAGGAGGATACAAATCCAGGAAGCGACATCACACGAACTCTGATTTTTGGTATTTCAAAAAGAGGGGCCGTAGTGCGTTCGCAATTGCGTTAAAAAACATGTTTTACGATTACCGTTATTAAACGTTATAGAAATGTCGCCTACAAAGCTTCTAAATTTCCTGATTTTTGACGTCACCGATCAAAACAAGGGAGGAGGCGAGAAGCGGGAGAATCAAACGCCAAAAATAAAAAGCGCGCGCGCGTAAATTTTTTTTCGCGATGCGGTTTTTTTGCGTGTCTTTGACTGGGTGTCACGTGCATGCCCTTTAACAGTGCTTGAAAAATGTTAATATAATATGGACTCAAAATCCACGGCGGGAGATCGAGCGAAACATCCGACCCACGACGGATGTGAAAAACACCGCTTTCCGCCGCGGCCTCTTTTTAAAATTCGTTAAGTCGAGAACAAAAAATGCGACGAACTTGCCGTTTGTGGCTACTGCGTTTTTAGAGACGACGCCATAACATATATTTTTTTTCAGCGAAATTAAAAATTCGATTCTTTTTGCCTGCACGATTTGCAACGAAATCACCCATATATATATATATATATATATATATATATATATATATATATATATATATATATATATATATATATATATATAGATAGATAGATAGATATGGGTGATATATATAATGGGTGCTTTCATCTCAAATCGTGCAGGCAAAAAGGGTCGAATTTTTAATTTCGCTGAAAAATATATGTTATGGCGTCGTTTCTAAAAACGCAGTAGCCACAAACGGCAAGTCCGTCGGATTTTTGTTCTCGACTTACGAATTTTAAAAGAGGCCGCGGCGGAAAGCAGTGTTTTCACATCCGTCGTGGGTCGGATGTTTCGCTCGATCTCCCGTCGTGGATTTTCAGTCCACATTACCTTAACTTTTTCAAGCACTCTGTAGGCACAGAGTAAAAAGCTCTAATACCATGAAATAATTTTAGGCGTTCTGCTTTTTTCTGTAAAAATGTCAAAAACGCCCCCTCGGTCAATTGTTGACGAACTTTGACAATTAAATACTGGCGATCTACTTGGGTTACATCAATATTTTTTATGTCTATGGAGAGCCCAAAACACGCTTTTTATAGATATTATAGAATGATTTACCTGTTTTAAATAGCCTTTGCGGGATGGTTACGTTAATGTTATGCGAAAACCAAGAAGTACCAATTTTAAAATAGATTTTCTCAAAAAACCCTTTTTTTATTTTTTTTATTTTTTAATAAAATGTAGATATGATAGTTGTCTACTCGAAAAGCAAGTTGAGAAAGTGTATATTTTGTTTGTATGTTTTATATTTAAGCATCAATATCGTACAAAAACGTGTTTTTACGGCTTGAAACGGACTTGCGAATTGCACGTCTTCGCAAACTTAAAAATATTTTTGACTTTTTTCGACGCACCCAAAAAAAAATGAAATACAGTAGTTCCACCCTGTTATATTTATTGATCATTTAAATTTTATTATAGGCGGCAAGCTACATTGGAGCAGTTCAAAAGAGAAAGCAACACTTCTTAACAGACCAGCAGGCGTCGTAAATTTTAATGTATAGAAATCGGCAAACGTCCTATTGATTCGGGGCCTTCATTGGCCTATATGAACGTCCCGCCCTTTGGGAACCAGCAGATGACCACGACCTTTCGCGCTCGTTGTGTTAGATAGGACGGCCCGTGACAGTAAAGCGAGCAGCGCACCCTGTGTCACGAGGAGTGAAATGGTACGAATGTGTCGTTGACGCGGCGAACAGTGACGGCCACCCAGGAGGAGTCAGTCAGTCAGAGTATTGCAGAAGGGAAAGCGAAGTAACTGTTGCCCGGGAGGATGAGAACACCATGGCCTTACAATATCGACGGTCAACAACAGTTCTGCCTGCCAAAACAACGCCGCGTGCGAGCTAAAACCGGCGGCGCGGGACGAAAAATCGCGCACGCACACGAAGATGGGCCGGTTTCGTTAGGGATGTGGGAAATTTTGAAACCAGCCATCCGTGCACGCGTGAAACGATACCGCGTATTTGCCCAAGCTTCGAACGCCCTATCCTAGAAATGGCCGTGCTCTGCAAAGTGGTTGTCCTGTGCTTGTCCTCCGTGTTTTATTCTTTCAATTTTATGTACTCTATCTCCCTCCGCGGAAATCCGATAGCACCGAAGGGTTATCACTTTTGGAAACAGCAAAGCCCGGAGGCTAGCATCAAAAACGAGCGTGTTTTTTAAATATACTTGTGTCTATTCTGCCCGGAGACTAGTTGGGTCGAAGTCAGCCTCCTTGGCAACTATAACCGTTTGTGAAGAGTGGTCTTCTCCCGAAATGAAAAGTTAGCGCCGGCTGACGTGTTTTTTTTTTTTTTTAAAGGGAAGGGGAAAAGAAAAAGTTTGAGTAACTGCATGCAGTAACTACCTCGAAAGCTCCTCTCCCGTTATGAAGCTCGAGGCATGTTACGTCTCGGTTACCTTCTCGCGCACCGCTGCTCGAAACTATTCTTCACTTTGTTCCGCACAGCCACGACGGATGTGCGGAACAGAGTGAAGAATAGATTCGAGCATCATCTGGACGCCATCATCCTGCCAGGCTTCAGTGTCATGGGACTGGACTCGGCGTCGGTCAGTTAAGACTTTTTTTTTAATTTTATTTCGTGTGTGTTTCTTCGCCCCGCTGAACTTTGTTTCTCGGGTGCGGTTCTGCTGAACTTTTTTTTTAATGTTTCGTTACTAACTGTTTGTTAGCATTGTTTACTTGTTGGGTTTATTTCTTCATGGTGTAGCGGCCTGACGGTGCTGTAGAGAGCGTGTTCGCACGCATTTGGTTGTGTCCCGTTTAGGGAATGCCCGAAGGAGTTGGTTTTTGTTCTTGCCGTGTGCGGCTGAGTTTTTCTGTATTAATTAAATTTTTTTTTCCTTTACGTGTCTTTGGCTTCTTTGTCTGACCAGGCGTGGACCTATCGCCTTGCCACGGCTCGAACCTAAATCTTTTATTTTTTTACCGCAATTTTCGTTAAGATCGGAGTTGGGTAATTTTATTCTTATTTATTTATTTTTATTCCCTACCCTTCTCCGTGACAATCTCTCCTTGTGTTTCAGATCGTTTCTGTGTCATCACTTTTGTGTATTACGGAAGTGAAAGGATATTCCCTGGTGATCTGTGCGATGTGCGGTGAACAAACCCTAGCGTTTGGTTTCGGAAAGAATTGTATATAATAGATCAATGACGTGGTGACTTTTCATGTCTTAGTAATATGACACCTAATAGCTAGTCATGCTAGTTTACAGTGAAAGTTTTATCAATCGAAAAAATACAACGTCTGTGCCTCTTCGATATTGAAGGTCTACTAGGCCTGCTGATTTGATTATATATGTTTCTCGTGGTTTCCCTCTTTTCAAAACATAAGTAACTATTCAATACCACAAAATGCGTTTATAATTGATTACAAAACGCAAACAAAAATTCAAGAAAACTTTTTTACAATTCATATGATGATGATGATGATGATGATGATGATGAGGATGCGGCTTGTTCCCTTTGAAACGGGCGAGCGCGAACTAAGTTCGTGCCCAAGCCTGGGAGCGAGGAGATCTTAGTGCCCCCTGAGGTGGATCTTATTCCACCAATCTTCAAGTCTTCGTTTAGTGGCCACTACAAGCCTGTGCCGGCCGCTAGAAGGCTCCTTTATCTGCGTAGCTGCAGAGCTTTGTGCATCAGAGCCTGCTTGGTTGCGCCCGATTTCAGTAATTGTGAAGCCCAACGCCTCAGCGAGCACTAAGGGGCTCTGCAGGCGTGGGCACCGGGACGGCTGAAGTCCCGCACAATCTAGCACAACGTGCTCCACCGTTTCATCATAGCCTCCGCAGACCCGACATGCGCTCGAGGTGACCGTAGCATCAAACCGGCGTCTGTAAACTAGTGTCCGGAGGGCCCCGGCGCGCGCCTCAGACAACAAGCGGCTGCCCAGGCTGTTGTCGTACAGCAGTGCTTCCGATGCGATGGTTGTTTTGTGGGTCAGGTACACTTGGAGTGTCGACTTTGTTTGTGCGTCTCGGAGCCATTGTTGGGCCTCGTTGTCACGGACTTTCTTCTTAACCTCTGACGCCCATTCCCTTTCTGATGACGCTTCAACGGGGTCAGAAAAAAAGCCATACTTGTGCTCAAGCTGATGAAGGCGCTTCTGCCAGCGTGTCCGCAGCCCCGTCAGGTGAGTGTACATAAACAACCTCCTGGCCCACCTGCAGCTGTCCATATGACGAAGACGCCCGTAGTAGGTTATTTTGCTGGTCGCCTCCCGAGCCTCAAAGGAGGACCAGCCCAGCTCGCCCTGAACTGCCTCGTTGGCGACCCTCCCGTGGCAGCCCAATGCCTGGCGTCCAATCTCTCTCTGTCGGCGTTCCATATGGGCTCGGACATCACCAGGAACACATACTACGGCATTCGAAAATGTCAGTCCAGGTACTACTATCGCTTTCCAGAGCTCCCGGGACACAATGAACCGATTGCAGCTCCAAAGACTTCGCTTACGGAGAATGTTGGCTCCTCGTGTGGCTGCGTGGCGAAGATAAGTGTGGTGGTCTTGTAGGTAGTCTGCCGCATTTGACAGTGTGATGCCCAAGTACTTATATGAGTCGAGTATTGGCACATCGCATCCGCCGAGGCGAAGGCTGCCGAGTGTTGGCTCGAGGGAGCCTGAAAACACAACCGCCGCTGACTTGCCCGCGTTGAATCTCAAGCCAAGCTCCATAGCCTCATGAGTGCATATGTCAAGAAGTTGTTGCATTTCAGCCACTGATGCCGCAGTCAGTACCACATCGTCTGCATAAGTTAGTCCCGGCAGAACCCAGTTGACGGTCTCGCCATGCTCCAGGTGAGTTAGAGAAAAGCCCAGTCCTGATCGGATGAGCTGCCTCTCTAGAGTGGTCACGTAAAGCATATATAAGAGCGGAGAAAGTGGGCATCCTTGCCGCAAGCCCCTCGTCACCAGCACCTCCTCAGACGTACCCTCACCGAGTTGGGTTCTAACCGTGTTACCATCGTAAAGACGGTAGATGAGCGCTGTCCACTCCGGTCGCATGTTAAGATCCTGGAGTTGACGAACGAGCCGGGCATGTGGGACGCTATCGTAGGCCTTCGCAATGTCTAGAAAGCAACAGATAAGATTCCTTTTCTCCCTTCGGGCCACCTCAATACATTGTGTAAGGGTATACAGGTGATCTTCCAATCGGCGCCCCCGTCGGAAGCCTCCTTGGAGTTCCGTCAGTAAACCCTCTTCCTCCGCCCATGCGGTCATGTGCTCTTTCATGATGTAAGCGAAAGTCCTATACACCGTGCTTGTTACGGTCAGGGGTCTGTAGTGTCGAAGATAATGACGATCACATCCTTTTTTAGGAATCAGTACGACCCGACCACCCCTCCAGTCTTGAGGAATCCCTTCTGCCCCAGACAGAATGTTCTCGAAGATGTCCGCCAGCTGATCCCTGGACTCCCGCCCCAACGCCTTAAGCACACTTGCCGGAATCTTGTCTAAGCCTTGGGCGGTGTTGTTCTTAATATGCGCCAGTGCGCGTATAAGGGACACCCTCCCGATTGTTACACAGGTAGCGTCATCCGACGTCAAGGCCGTACCTTCCGTCGGGCTTAAATCCTGTAGCGGTGCCGCTTCCGAAGGTGAGAACACCTCTACCAAATGATCTGTAAGACATTGTCCCAGTCGCTCTGTTGGCTGCCCTGTGTCTTCGTCCAGAATAGTGAGGCACTGCTCCCTTCCGTTGAGAGTTCCTAGGTACCTCCAGAACTTTCTAGGTGCATCTCTTCCGCTTGCACTGATTTCTCTCATTGTGACCATGTCAGCCTGAGCCATTTTCTCTTGGACAAGTTGCTTTGCGGCTTGCTTCTGGAGTTGGTACGCATGCCACTTTAAACGAACTTGGTCACTGGGGCCGCCAAGAAGGACCGTGCGGTGCTCCCTGTTCAGCTCTTGTCGCAACCTGATAGCGGCTTGTACTTCCGCGTCCCACCATCGCTTTCTTTGTCGTCGTCCACCTCGTTCTTTTGTAGAATGCTGCTTGATGAGGCGCTTTAATTCGTCCATATATTCTGCGTATCCAGACGCACTCACCCTCGTGCTGCTGTTCTCGAACTCCTCCACAACTTTCTCAGCTGCCGTTGGGGATAGCCGGAAACCGCCTGTCCGAGGGGGCTTTTGTTTTCTTAGTTGTCGTGTTGCCTTTGAGAACTGTAACCTTATTCGGTTGTGGTCGCTCCCAACACTATGGTCACCAGCCTCATCGATGTCTGTGTGGACAAGGTAGCGGGCCAGCTTCTGTGAAACCAAGGCATAGTCAATGCAAGTTTTGCTTCCACGGGCACTCCACGTATATTGCCCTTCACATGAGGCTCTAAGGTTGACTATCTCCAGAGCGTTATCTTCGGCCATCTGCATCATCATTCGTCCATTCTCGTCCTCCAGTCCATCCAGCTCATGCAGGTGTCCGTTGAAGTCACCCATAATAAGAATCTCTCTTGTAGCAGCAAGGGCCTTGGCATCGGTTGTCACACAAGCCATTAAACGCTGGTTCTCTTCTCTGCGCGCAGTTCCTACCGACAGGTACACTATGCAAACGGCTACCAGGAATACATATTATCTCCCCTGTCACCCAAATATGGTCCCAGCACTCTCGTGGCTCCTTCTGCCATACTGATGTATTGCGCCACACGACGCCCACTCCTCCACCTCGGCGCTGACCTTCCACACGATTACGTCCAGCCCAACACCAATTTTCGTTGGTTGGAGCTTCTTCCAGATCACGTAGGTGCGTCTCGGCTACTCCAAAAAGTATCATTTTTTCGTCCTCCAACTGGCTGAACAACTCTTCCCATTTTTGCTGCCGTCGGGCTCCTTGGAGATTGAGAAATCCTACCACCTCTGTCGGTCGTCTGCTGCGTCTACGTCGCCTTCGTCTTTTCTTAATACTACTGATTCTGACATTTGCCCGCTTACCCCTGACCCCCTCACTGAAAGCGCTTTTAAACCCCTTGCCGTTGACAGTGATAGCCCAGCTGCTGGTTCACCATCTCGGTCACGATTGCACGGAGATCGTGGAGGGGGAGGGGAGGCACCACATGTGTATACGATTGGGCGACATGTGCTGTCTTTGGGGAGGACCAAGGTCCCGAGGAAGGCACCGGGAGTCCCCCGCTTGAATCTGTCTGGCGCTGAGGGTGGAGTGGGGGAATCTCGGGAGGCCATCTGAACGCTGCAAGATTGTTGTGTGCGGCCTGAGTGGACCTCATTGGTGATAATCCTGGAACTCCAGTCGCCGGTGGCAGGTGTATGTTCGAGTCTACGTAACGAACTTGCTGCTCGAGCCCGGGTGTCGGAGTGTAGTTTACCACAGCAGGATAAGGCAGCTGTTGTCTCACCTCCGCGTCTCTGGGGTGTGGAAAGGGATTGTCTGTTCCAGTGTTCCCGTAGGGCCGCACTTGCGGGAAACTTTGTTGGGGCCTCTTTGTGTATGGATGAGCCCTGGAATCTGGCCGACAGGAATGTCTTGATGGCTTGAGCAGGCGATATGCAGTCGTCCGGTGGCTCTTTCGGTGAGCATCGTTGAAGCCGAAAGGAGGTTTCGTCCTCTGCTCTTCGCGGTTCCATTGGTAGCGCCACTCCAGGTTTTCTGGCGCTTTCCACGATTGGCTTGCTGGTCCTCCAACGCCTCTCTGTACAGTGCCTTCTAAAAAACGCCTTGCCACTTGTGCCAGTTGTTGGGACACCACACAAGCACCCATTTCTCCGTAGTGCACGCCATCTTTGTCCATGGTGTTGTGGCCAGTCAGCTCCGCACTGAGGTCAACGTACCGTGCACGTATCTTCCTGCACAATCCCTTGATCTTAGCGTTCAGCATCATCGTCGCAGCCTGTACAGCCTTGCCTTTGCTCACGACCTCTGGCACCGAGCAGATAGTCAGCGATGCACTACGTGAGCTCCATCTTTTACGGAAAACTTCTACAACATCCTCTGGCTGGTGTCCCTTCAGCAGGTCATTAATCCCCACATGTATGATGTACATACGAGGAATTTTCCGGGCCCCTTCCTCGTACTCATCAATCATTGTATGGACCTGCTCTGCTGTCGCCTTTCTGTTGAACATCACCTCAACACTTTGTGGGTTATTCACTGCAGATACGAAAGGTTGGGCAATGCGCTCCACGTTGCTGTCCCCAACAATCAAGACCTCTCGTGTGACCCCAGGAGGAGGTCTGTCCAGTCTTGTGAGGCCCTTACTGACTTCCTGTCGTTTAATGAAACTGGTGTGGCGCAAACCCGTGGTCGCCCCATCGGGGATCCCAGGTCTCTTCGAATCATCCGGGTTGTTTGAAATGTGCAGGAGGTTTAGATCTTCAGTTGAATCATCCTTCGGCTCATCTATGCCAATCAGCCCTTCAGACTTCGGTCCTGTGACACTGGGTCTTTTATTCGGGTCGGTTTCAAGCTCCTCTCCGTGTTGCATGAAATCTGCCACGTATTGCGTCAGATCTTCGTACTGTGTTCTACCGGCGCTGTTTCGTCGGTCGCTCAGGGTGCTTATGTCGAAACCCACGAGCGCGTCGTTGGACTGCTCCTCGGACATCGACAGTGGAGCTGGCGAAGTAGTTGACGGCATTGATTTCAGTGACCTAGCCTCCCTACCCTGCAGGAGCTCCCTCCATTCCAACAGCTCTTTAAGCTGTTGCTCCATCAACGTGAACTTCCGTTGCATTTCACGTAGTATGTTTCCCTCCGTCGCCGCCTGCTGCAGTCGTTCGGCGAAACCACCTATGCGTACTTCCAGCTCCTCCATCTCCTGCTTGTGCATCCGCCGCAGTTCAGCAACAGAGTCACAGTCCTTGCATGATACCTGGGACAGACCTCGGATAGTCTGAAGGTGTTCATCAGTGACCGGCTCGATGAAATGCTGCGAAGCGTGTTCGGTGGTTGTATCTTCCGGCGGCTCCTGGAGAGGTCTGCCTTGGATCCCCGCAGAACTAGACGCCCTGCTTGGGATTGACAGGAAGTCCTCATCGCGATCACTGAGCGGTCCGTTGCCAGCCTCTCCCACCGGCGGGGCGAGCAAGGTGTCTGCGCTCACCTTCCCGGTGCTGCCCAGCGATGATTCGTCCAACTCTGTCCCAGTCAGGAAGTCGTCAGGAGTTGCCGTAGCGGCTTGAAAGCGATCGACAAGTTCACTTTTTGATCCGACGGTAGATAAACCCATGGCTTTAAGCTCCCGTTTCAAATCCATGACCTTCATCTTCGTCGTCGTCGCGCCGCATAGAAGCGCACGGTTTTTTTTTTTTTTTTGTCCGACTTAGGTCTTGCAAAACGAAGACGTCTTTTTCTGATATTGAGGCTTAAATATAGAACATACAAACAAAATATACACTTTCTTGACTTGCTTTTCGAGTAGACAACTATCATATCTACATTTTAACAAAAAATAAAAAAATAAAAATTAGGTTTTTTGAGAAAATCGATTTTAAAATTGGTACTTTTTAGTTTTCGCATAACATTAACATAAACGTCCCGCCAAGTATATTTAATACAGCTAGATAATTTTACAAAATCTATCAAGAGCGTGTTTTGGGCTCTTCATACACATAAAAAATATTGTTGTAACCCAAGTAGATCGCCAGTATTTAATTGTCAAAATTTGTCAACAATTGACCGAGGGGGCGTTTTTGACATTTTTACAGAAAAAAAGCAAAACGCCTAAAATTATTTCATGGTATTAGAGCCTTTTACCTGTACCCACAGAGTGCTTGAAAAAGTTAATATAATGTGGACTAAAAATCCACGACGGGAGATCGAGCGAAACATCCGACCTACGACGGATGTGAAAAACACTGCTTTCCGCCGCGGCGTCTTTTAAAATTCGGAAGTCGAGATAAAAAAATCCGACGGACTTGCGGTTTGTGGCTACTGCGTTTTTAGAGACGACGCCATAACATATAAAATTGTCAAGGTGCAGGCGAGCTGGTGTATGTTGATCATGATGTTTTAAAACTTGAGACGTTTGCCCTGTCCCCTTTTTTCTGTCTTACAATTTTTCTTCATTTTCCTTCCCAGTCTCAGGATTTTAAAACACCATAACATATATTTTTTTCAGTGAAATTAAAAATTCGACCCTTTTTGCCTGCACGATTTGAGATGAAACCACCAATATATAATGGGGATGAGTGAAGTGCAAGTGCTAGCCGTAGTAATATTGTGAACGTAGAGGGGAGAAGGTGATTATTGAATTCATTGCATTAAAGTTAGGGAAAGGGAAAGGGAAAGAGATCAGGTGGAAAATTTGGCCAGGAGCGGGAATTGAACCCGCAACCTTCGCCTGTCCGGGGCGACGCCTTAACCAATTAGACCATCCCGGCCACTGGTTTCGGCGGACTCAATTTCTGACCAGCTCTCTGTATACTATTAGTTTCGAATTCGCTTAACTGGAAAGACGACAAGCGTTGCTGATTTAAGGCCCGCGCTAACTTTCCCTAACTTTAATGCAATAAATTCAATAATCAACTTCTCCCCTTTAGTTCACATATATATATATATATATATATATATATATATATATATATATATATATATATATATATATATATATATATATATATATATATATATATATATATATATATATATATATATATATATATATATATATACAGGGTGTGGTTTTTTAAGCTTAACTTAATTTTTTTTAAAAGGCCATGAAAGCTAGATTAATGCGGTCTGCGCAGGTGAGTTATTATAGTCAGGGGGACATAATATACGAGGCTAATCGTAACGATCAATCGGCTAATTAGTTAACATTTGTTATTGAACTTTTTAATTAATGAAAATAGACATATAGTTCCAATTAGAAACTTGCTCAGCGTCATCGGAAACCCTAAATCAGTAATTTTCAGAAAGACTTTGAGCGCGTGAGAAGCGTAGTAGTGCACTAAAGTTAGTTAGCACTTGTGGAGCACGTACAAAGCTAGTGGTTGCGGTAAGGCGCCCGAGCAATTTTTCCGTCTCTTATCTAGCCCCAGCCTTGTACCTGCTCCACGAGCGTTAACTTTAGTGCACTACTACGCTTCTCACGCGTTCAAAGTGATTCTGAAAATTACTGATTTAGGGGTTTTCGATGACGCTGAGCAAGTTTCTAATTGGAAATATATGCCTATTTTCATTAATTAAAAAGTTCATTAACGAATTTTAACTAATTAGCCGACTGATCGTTAGGATTAGCCCCCTATACTATGTCCCCCTGGCCGTATAACTTACCTGCGCAGACCGCATTAACCTAGCTTTTATGGCTTGTTCTTAAAAATTATGTTAAGCTTAAAAAAGAAACACCCTAAATATATATATATATATATATATATATATATATATATATATATATATATATATATATATATATATATATATATATATATATATATATATATATATATGCGTCTCATCTCACCCTTGCTGCGGCTACGGTCAAGGCTGGTGGCAACAGTTTTCATCCGTTTCCTCCTGGTTAGCTTCTGGCTAGCTCCGCTTCGCTATTGTTGCAGAGGTTCCTGGATCAATTCCCGAGCAGCCATACTTTTAGAGCGGCCACCAGTTGACTAGAGGGCGCAAGTTGCACACCATTCAGGTGGAAGTCAACCTGTCCGTATTCTAAGAAATAATTTGTTCAGTCCAGCACGCTGGAAGGTGATCGATGGCTACAGGTTGGTCGTAGAAATGCCACCTGGAAGACAAGGCCCGCATTTGGCCTTGTCTGACGTCTTGACTAGTCGATCCATGCTTCGCCACCTAGCGGGCATCCGCATCGCCGCTACCGCGCCTTGCAGCGTCTCACAACAGGCACGATGCCAGCACTAGGCGACGCCAAGACCTTCGTGTCTACCGCTTTTGTTGCAGACCTCGGTCGAGGTTCAGTGTGCTTGCCACTTGAACGGGTCCACGAACGATGACGCAATTCGCGGGTCTTGTCCTCTAGGTTGTATTCGCCATTTAGGTTTTCGGAACTGGCAACAAACGGAAGGCGAAAAAACTCCAGCAAACAATAGCCACAGGAGATACTTAATGCGCCACCACAGCTTCACAGTGACGTAAGTTTCATGTTAGAGATAAATATTTCTACCACCGGTCATGTGACTAGATCCTTTTTAATGGCGCTGGGACACAATTTTTAGGCCCCAGACAAACATTTTCACTTATGCTATTTCGCGACGTCCCTGTAGTTCCCACAAAGTACCATTATTAATAAATATTCCCTTCGCCGACAGTTACGCGGGGTCTATAAAGTACATGTCGTAACACAGTTACCGTAATCCAGCAGTTGGCAAATTTTTTTTTCTCTCGTTTATTCTTCCACTCTAATTGTTATAAGAACAGTAGCCAAACTCTGTAGGCAACGAGCACGTACTGGAGGCCGGGCTTTCGAAGGTGATGTCCGGCCGTTCCCACCCTGCCAGTGAATACTGCTGGATAAGACGGTGAAGACCGACGCCCTCCAATACATTGCTCGCATGTCACGTCATCGCAGGATTCTGGTCCTTAGTCCTACTTGTTCTTGCGAGACAAGTGGGAATGGTACAACAGCCCGAACGTTTTTACTTCCCAAATGACGGAGTTGGTAATGTTCCGGTTGTCTCAGTTTGGTTAGATGCACCTTTAAACATGTTCCAGATCTGCGAGAAGTTTATTCCTGACAGTCATGACCTTGAGGACCACCCCAGTCTCATCTCTTACATGCTGGACATTCTCGAAACTGTGAATTTGAAGCCTCATGCATGTAAAATTATTACGAATTCTTCACTCGCTGAGGACCTGGAGTACACCATTCGTAAGTGTTTTTTTTTCAATTAAAATTCTTTATTTGATTAAATTTTGAGAAAAGGGTGGTAGGCAAGAAAAAAAGAAACTTGGTTGCGAGACGAGTTTCTAGCCCTTTGGGGGCCCCCAAAGCAGAACAAGAAAACATATAATATTAATATTAATAATAATAATAAAAGGTTCTGTTTTACCTGTTTTAACATAATCCGATAAGTGCTTTTTGATGTCATTTTTGTGTGTGAAACAGATTCGAAAGAAAAGATAATTAATACGTACGGAAGTCTAATTTATAGAATTTAAACGAAATGGTCAGGTTCTTAAAAGTCTATATTTGACGCAGACATAATAAAAACACTAAAATGAACGAGGGACAGACACTCACGTGTCTATGAGCAACAACACATTTATATGGCGCCCATCGCACTCCGAACACCACATTGGTCACAAAGAAATTGTAGAAAAACGAAAATACTAAAAAAAATTCTAAAAAAATATAAAGTAAAAAAGAACAAAAAAACGTCCCTGCGCTTGAACACCCTGCGACACCCCATGTTTTCGTTTGATATAGAAGAATTTTTCTACAGTATTGACCCCCAAATTTTTATGAATTCCGTCTACGACGCAAATCATGAACACGGTTCCTATAGTTCCAAAACACCTCAGTGATCTCCATGAAAAATTTCTTAGATCTCTTTGCCTTGTACCTTCAGTCCACACTCAGGGATTACAACGTCAAAATATTAAAGCAAAAGAAAGGCGTTTGTGTAGGCTCCTGCCTAGCCCCGTTGCTCAGTGAAATTTTCGTCATGTATGTAGACCGATCACTGAAGTCCCGACTGGATGTTTTCGCTTTCTAAAGTCGAGTGTATCAATACGAATATGATCATCTACAGGTTTTCCCGCTTATCTTTATCCAAGCGATGGCCAATTTAATCCAAGTGACACCCAATTTAATCCAAGCGCCACACTATTTAATCCTTGCGCTACCCAATTTAATCCCGGGGTCAGTCAATTGAATCCACAATATATATACGTACTTATAGCCTTCAGTGGTCGTGTTTTGCTTACACATTTGGTAACCTACAATAATTGTTTATGCAATTAGATTTTTTGGGGGACAACTGATCATTTGATCACTATTGTGATTACTTGGACTTACTAGTCCCACTATTGACGAGGCTTAATTGATATATTGATTACTCTTTTTGTAACCTCGAGTTATTGTGGCGCACTCGAATTTATTTTAATTGAATGGACGTTTTGTTTAACCTTTCTTATTACTCGACTTCATCATTGCTGCAGTTTAGATGATATAAGCAAAATCGCAATTTATGATTACTCTTTTGATTACTTCGTATCATTATTGCTCGAATTGATCTATAATTAACTCAGTTGATATTATTATTCCTCTTTTGATTACTTCGAGTTACTTTTGACCCATTGGCCATAAATTCGAATTAAATGCCATTGTGATAACTCTTCATTACTTTCAGCTAATATTCAACAAATTGAATTTTTATGTGATGATTATTGACATTATGATTGCTCTTTTGATTACTTTGAGTTACTCTCAATACAATTTACTTTATTCGGCCTAAGTGACATTTGGTCACTCTTGTTTACTTTGTATAATTATAGTGCCAATTTAACGGCTGTGAGATCAATCATACATTATTATTATCGTGATTACTTCGAGTAACTTTTGATCAAGGGAACTTTAATTCGGCCTCATTGATATAGCAATGACAATTTTTGGGCGGCTAATATTTAACATAATTGTTTATTTTTCGCTGAATCGATATTACAATTAGTTGTTTGATTACTTTGAGTTACTATTGACCGAATAGACATTAATTCGGCCTAATTAACATTTTGGCTACTCTTTCTATTACTTCGTGTTATTATACCTCCAATTTATCTATAATGAACTCAGTTAACAATATTATTACTCTTTTGATTACTTCGAGTTACTTTTAACCAAGTGGACTTGAATCCGACCGAAATGACAGTGGGATGTCTCTTTTGATTACTTTGAGTTACCTTGACGCAATCGATTTGTCCTATTTCGCATTTTTGGTAGCTCTTTCGATTACTTTGAGGTCACGTTCAACCAATTGGTCTTTTAAGAGCTCGATTCACATTTATATAAATCTTTTGTCCGAATTAATCTTAATCGGCTTCATTGACATTGTGATGACGCTTGATTATTTTCTGCTAATTTTTCACCCAATTGATTTATTGCCATCATAATTGACAGGATGATTTAGAGTTTTATTTTTATTCACTATAGAACCATTTGGTCAATGGGTCAATCTGCCCAATTGACATATTGGTGACAATTTTGAGTACTTGGAGTTATTGCGCCACCAATTTATCTATATTGAGCTCAATTTTCATTGCTATTGCTCTTGATTATTTTGAGTTACTATTGACCCAATGAACATTAATTCGGCTTAATTAACAATTTGATGGCTCTTGATTACTTTGAGCTAATATCGAACCAATTGCGTTCTTATGAGCTATATTTGTATTATGATTACTCTTTTGATAGGTTTGAGTTGCTATTGACCCAGTAAACCAGTCTGTTTAATTGACAGTGTGGTGACTATTTTGATTACTTGGTTCATTATACAGCCAATTTAATAAGTAATAGCTAAATTGATAATTTTATTACTTTTTCGATTACTTGTAGTTACTTTCGAGTTACTTTATACATTCACTGCAACTACCGCGGACACCAGTGTGCGGCGTCGGACGAGAACTCCCTCCAGTGAGCCCCTTCTCCTCGTCTGATGGCTCCCTTTGGTGTCCGCGATACTTCCGAGGTAAGCGATCCCTGACTCCGATATTAATAAAACAAATGTAGAGCCCTTCCCCTTCGCGTGAAGATGGATGACCAGCGAAGCTATCTTTACGACGTCCAAGACGATGCCTAGGGGACGACGTCTAGGACGACCTCAAGGACGACTTCTAGGACGACCTCAAGAACGACGCCTAAAAATACCCCACCGCGGTAGTTGCAGTGAGGTATAAAGTAACTCGAAAGTAACTACAAGTAATCGAAAAAGTAATCAAATGATCAATTTAGCTAATAATTTTTAAATTGGCTGTATAATGACCTAAAGTAATCAAAATAGTCATCAAACTGTCAATTAAGCAGACTGGTCTACTTGGTCAATAGCAGCTCAAACCAATCAAAAGGGTAATTATAATGGAAATTTAAATCATAAGAACGCAATTGGTTCAATATTATCTCAAAGTAATCAAGAGTCATCAAACTGTAAATTAAGCCGAATTAAAGTTCGTTGGGTCAATAGTAACTCGAAGTAATCACCAGTAAAAGCAACGAAAATTGAGCTCAACGATAGAAAATTTGATGGCGCAATAACTCCAAGTACTCAAAATTGTCACCAATGTGTCAATTGAGCGGATATGAAGTCCATTGGGTCAATAGTGAATAAAAAAAATTACATCATAATGTCAATTAGGCTCAGAATAAATCAATTGGTTGAAAATTAGCACAATATAATCAAGCGTCATCACAATGTCTATTTAACCGAATTACGAGTAATTGGGAAAAAGAGTAATACAAATCTGAATCGAGCTCTTAAAAGACCAATTGGTTGATTGTGACCTCAAAATAATCAGAAGAGCTATTAAATTGTGAAATAGTACAAATCCATTGGGTCAAGGTAACTCAAAGTAATCAAAAGAGTAATCATAATATACATTAGGATCATAATAAATAATATCCGTGCCACACGGGCAACTCGAATGCCATTTACAACGAATGCCATTCGTGTGATCGGCGAATCAGCTCGCGATCTGTCGCGCGTGGAGCGCCCCACGCTCGGAGTGTCGCGCGCTGATTGGCCAATCGTTCAAATGTCATTCGTTGTAAATGGCATTACAGTTGCCCGTGTGGCACGGGTATAAGTTTGTATGAAGGTAAGCTCAAAGTAACCAAAACAGTCATCCCAACGTCATTTCGGTCGAATTCATGTCCACTGGTTTAAAAGTATCTCGAAGTAATAAAAGAGTAATAATAATGCCAACTGAGTTCATTATAGATCAACTGGAGGTATAATAACACGAAGTAATTAAAAGAGTAGCCAAAATGTTAATTAGGCCAAAATAAAGTCCATTCGGTCAATAGTAAGTAGCTCAAAGTAATCAAACAAGTAGTTGTAATGTCAATTCAGCGAAAAATAAATAAGCTTGTTAAATATTAGCCCCAAAAAATCAAATAGCCATCGCAATATCAGTGAGGCCGAATCAAAGTCCTCTGGATCAAAAGTAACTCGAAGTAATCAAAAGAGGAATAACGATGTCAACTCAGTTCATTATAGGTCAATGGGAGCAATTATAACACGAAGTAATCAAAAGAGTAATCATAACGTCAATAATTATTACATAAAAATGTAATTCGTTGAATATTAGCTAAAATTAATCACGAGTCATCACAATGGCATTTAATTCGAATTAATGGTCAATGGGTCAAAAGTAACTCGAAGTAATCAAAAGAGGAATAACAATGTCAACTCAGTTCAATATAGATCAATGGGAGCAATAATAACACGAAGTAATCAAAAGAGTCATCATAAATTGCAATCATACTTTCTGGGAAAGTTGCCTTGCTGCGTGCCCAACCTGGAGGAACAACACGGAGCCAGGATTTTGGAAAACGATTTCGGAAACTTCTCCCCCTTCCCCGCCCTCCCCCACTCACAAAAGAAGAACATATTTATGGGGTATGAATGGGAGAGAACGTTTAAAATTTTAAGGGTGAAGAACAATTGTTATCCTCAGTCGCTGCATGATCTCCCTGTTAGCTGTCACCGACAGTCGCAGGTTGTACCGCCGGGGTGACTGGGAGGGGGATCAGGGACCCGACTGCTGCTGCCATCTGTTGGATCCTGCGAGAAATCTTCTTGGATGTGGAATCGTGTTAAGTCGGTAACATGAGTTGGTCCTGTGGACTGACCACTGGAGCAGTGAATGAGCGTGTATGTAAGCGAAGCCAGCTTTTTGCCAACACGGAATGGATCCTCCCAACTGTTTGCCAGTGAGGCCGTGAATCCCCTTGTTGCATACCTCAGGGGATGACTGCGCCTGAGCACCACGTCTTTCACCTCAAGCTGCAGGTTCCAGCGTCCCTAGTTGAACTGCTCGGACTGCTGCAGCCTGGCGACGTCGAGGCTTTCCCGAGCTTCTGTGAGGTTGTCCGAGAAGCGCTTGCGGAGGTCAACTGCAAACTTCGCGTAGCTGCGGCATTGCGACGCGGGTCCTGTTGAGCGAAGAGCATTCGAAAGCGGGAAGGCGAGTTCTTTGCCAAAATTTAGCTGGGCAGGGCTGAGAACAGTCGACCGGTTAACCGTTGTGTGAGCGGCGAAGGCCATTTCTGGGAGCTTCGCGTCCCAGTCCTTGTGGCGATCTGTATGCACGACGAGCATCATCTTAAGGTTCCGGTTCACCCTCTCAGTGATGTTGGCTTGCGGGTGATACGGTGATGTACGTTTATGCTCAATTCCCAGCACCACACACGCATTCATGAACACCTTGCCAGTGAAATAGGAAGCGTTGTCGGAAATTAAACTCGTCGGGAATCCGAAGCGCGCGAATGTTTGCAGCAGGCAGTTCCAGGGAAGGAAGAAGAAAACGACCTTGACAGCAGTCCAGCTTTTTCAGACCTCCGCATTGTTCGGTTGCCTCACTCAAGCTTCGTCATCCCTGCATTCCCAACTAACTGAGAGGCCTCTACAACGTCATCTGGCTCGTTCCGGAGTGGGTAACCACTTCGGCAGGCGGCCGATCATGCCTAACGCCAACCAAGACGATGCTGAGCAGAACACGGATCAGAACAGCAACTTGAGCCCCAACATCGAAGCCAACATTAGTAAGATCCCTCCAACTACGGACCATGACCCAATCATAATGGACGCCCAGGATTCTCTGGACGGCGCGATTCTAAACTCGGATGCTGTTCTTGACGATGGCGGCGAGTGGTATCCAGCCCGTGCTCCCCGAAAAAGTCGGTACAAGAAAAATCCAGTCAAGACTCGGAAAAAAACGCCCCCGGACCGAAAGCCTCACCGTGATATTTGTGCCAACGAAAGAAGGTGACCGCATCAGCAGTCTGAGCAGCCTAGAGCTGTCAGACCGTTTAGATCTTCTCTGCCCCGAGTGCATTGTCCAAATCAGACCAAATGAGCGTCTGAACTTAATTGCCGTGGATGTGAGAAATGGATTCACCATAAGAGCACTGCTCAAATGCACACGCTTCTGCGGACTTCCAGAGAAGGCGTACGAGGACCTTGCTGGTCCCACAGTCGAAGGTGTGATCAAGAACGTCGACGTAGCACTTCCTGAAACAAAAATTGCTGGACGACTGCGGTCTGATACAGAGATCGCTCGAGTACCTCGTTTCGGCTCCTCTGAGAGCGTATTGGATCACCTTTTGTGGAAGCAAGCTTCCAAGCCATGCTCTTCTTGGGCGAGTCCGGCATCCAGTGATGGAATTCCACCACCGACCGACTAAATGCTACCAGTGTGGAGGCTTCGGACACTACGCTGTCACGTGCAAGCGTTCCGTTGTTTGCAGCCGCTGCGGTGAGAAGCATCCAACAATTGACGAAAAAACAAAACGGAAATGGACCTCCACGACTATCAAAAACGCGAACTGCGGAGAACAGCATGAGGCAACATCTCCAAAATGCCAGAAATGGAAGAATGAACGAGACATTCTTCACGACTCGAACGTGAACTCTGTCGATCTCCGGACTGCACGAGCAGCTATACAGAACCCCAAAAGTAGTCCCACGCAGGACGGCGCTTCGACCCTTTCCTAAGAGCTCTGGAGACAGTGACTACAAAGAACCACATCGTGCCCGAGAAAATTTTTGTTCCGGAAGCTAAAGGAGTTTCTCCAGCATCATGCGCTTCAACATCCGCCTCAGCATCCGTCT
>JAZHYW010054515.1:0-13653 GCA_037355805.1 Ixodes ricinus
GGTTTGATGCCGCACGTCCGGGAGCTTCCTGGCTCGTGACGACGACCATTCCCCGAAGTGAAGAACCCAGGGGTCCAGTGGAGGTGGGAGAATTGGTAACGTAACGAACGGTTTAATTACATGGTTGCGATACAGTCGTCAAATCCGAGAGAACTCCTGAGCAGACTCGCGCTCCGCCTTATATAGGGTCCGTTTTCTCCCTCACTCCCCGCCAGGGCAGCAGGTGCGCAGCAGCAACCCGCCGTCAAGTGCGTCGTAGCAAAGTCCGCCGCGTCGTAGCCAGAAGTGCGTCGTAGCCATGGTCCTCCGCAATTAGGTCATGCCTCTCTCCCCTTCCGGAGCGCGCCAAGCCCCACGCACGCACACACGTCCCGTTGACGTCACGGACTCGTCGAGACCTGTCTTCTCCGCAGTTAGGCCCGGCCTCTCTCCCCTTCCGGAGCGCACCAAGCCGCACGCACGCACACACGTCCCGTTGACGTCACGGGCACGTCGAGACCTGTCTCCGCAGGCGCAGACACGTAGGCGCCGGGTCCGTACTCCTCGAGACTCGTTTCGCGTAGGCCCCGTCCAGCAGGCGACGTTCCCGGACAGATCATGACTCGTTTCCGCCGCGTTGAAACTCGGAAGAAGGTCGCCGAAGGTTCCATTCTTAACAGCCCCTCCGGGGCCAGGGAAACCTCGAAAGGCCGGTGGTACGATCGCTGGCCTGAAGAGGTGGGCTTGGAGTAGGCCTTGAGAAGACGCTGCAAGCACCCAACAAACTCCCAAACCTCTTACAACGGAGGCATTAGCGGAAACGTCCCACACAACACCACGCCACACCGCAGTCAAACGCTCGGAATTCGCCAGAGACCCGCCAGACTGGACTACGGATTACAAAAATTTGCAAAAAAAACTACAAATTTAAAACCTTAGGACAATTGCGGGTATCGAGACCCGCTGTCGCCAAAACACAACTCATTTTTCCAAAGAGGTCACTATGAACAAAATACAAAAGACAAAAACTTTTTGCAATTTGTGAGGTCTTGTTGGGGTTTTAACGAAGTGCCCCCACTTTGATCCTCATTCCCGTGGATGACGAAGACCTCTGAGATCATCCCTACCGTTTTTCGTGATATCAGAAAAATCTGCTCAACCCATCGGCATTGCCGTTAAATTTGCCTTTCCTTTTTCTTGCCCTGAAGTCGTAGTGATCGATTTTCACGTGATTTCTAGACGTGAAAATGCGGTCCTTATAGCGCCGATAAAACAATCCGCCTTTTTCATGCCCCGTCACATTGGTCCTAGCAATCTCCTGAGCTGTACCGCGAAACCCTGACACACTAGGGTCGCTCTTCTGCTCGACTGTCAAAGACACTCTGTCTACTCGTAGCAGAGGACCAAAGTTACGTGACGCCGGAGCTACGAGAGATCTTTCACTGATCCCGTCTTCCTCCGCCTTTTTCGCCGGTTCGTTGGGACGGCGTACACTTTCTAGTGCTACGAGGTCAGGCTGTTCTACAACCTGGTCCCTCTCATCCCGTTTCTCTGCCTCGAACTCTGGTAGTGCCTGCTCCCCGACAGCTGCCTCGGGCTCTGGATCACTCGTCAACAAAGGGGCGAGCTGACGCGATTTGGACCTCGTACCTGACTGAACTAGTCCCTCTCCCAGTTGTTGACCCCTCTCGCGCAGCAGGAATTCTGACCGGTTAGAAAACAAATAAGGATACTCCAACGGGACTGTTTGCGAGACAGCCGCCTCTGTCACTAGCTCTCCGAACGGGCCAGTTATCCTTACCGTCGCCATAGGCAGACAGACACTGTGCTTTTCGAGCAGCTGCTTGATCCAAACTACCTTTCCAGTAAAATCGGATGTCGTTACATACGACGGATGAACAACGTCCATCGTCGCTGCACTGTCCCGAAGCACCCTGCACGGCTTTCCGTTTACCTGGAGCTCGTGAAGATAGGGACGAAGGAGCTCCAGGTCCTCGTCACTACCGGTCACGGTCGAGAACACAACCCGCGGTTTCTTACATCTGGCCGCTGTGTGTCCCGGCTCCTGACAGTTGTAGCACAGGAACGGCTTCCTAGCCTCGAACTGCCCTGTTTGGCTTTTCCGCGCCTCGTCTCCGTTCGAGTGTTCTGCGCTCTTTTCTGGGACCTTTTGTCCTGCTTCGGGCTTCTCGGGCCCGTTTTCTCGCGAGCCGTTTCCCTGTCGGAAGGTCTTGCGCTGATCGCTCCGGCCGGGTTCGCTTTCCTCTCCGCTCAGCTTTCTACGCGTTGCGTACTCTTCGGCTAGCTCAGCGGCCCTTTCGACAGTGTCGACTCCTACCCTGTCCTGCACCCAGAGCTTGACTGACTGCGGAATGCTACGAAAGAACTGTTCGAGGCACACACACTCGACTACCTTGTCTCGGCTTTCGTACACTTCCTCGCTCTTCAACCATTCTATCAAATTGGTTTTAAGCCCGTAAGCGAATTCCGAGTAGCCCTCGCTGCTCTTTTTGGATGCGTTTCTAAACCTTTGACGGAACGCCTCGGCAGAAAGGCGGTACCGTTTCAAAAGGCTGGACTTCACCTTGTCGTAGTCGTCCGCGTCTCCAGCACTAAGGCGCGCGACAACCTCTGCAGCCTCACAGGGCAACAAAGTCAAAAGCCGTTGCGGCCACGTTTCTGGGGCGAAGCTCAACTTCTCACATGTCCTCTCAAAGTTCACTAAGAACAGGCCCACGTCTTCCCCAACTTTAAACGGCTGCATGAGCTTCTTCATTTGATACGACTCGGTCTCACTTGCTCGCACCGGAGTCCCAACTCTACTGTTCTGAGAGTTTAATCGCTGTTGTTCAATTTCGAGCTCTAGCCTTTTCAGCGCTCGCTCCTCTGTCGCAGCAGCTTGCTTCTGCTCTCGTTCCTCTCTCGCTGCAGCCTGCTCTCGTTCCTCTCTCGCTGCAGCCTCGCTCTTAGCGTTCAGAAGCAGTTCCCACGCAATTTTAATTTCCTCTGCTTCTGCGCTCTCTGAAATCGCTTTACTGATCTCAGATTTCTTCATCTTTTGCTCCACCTCCACACCCAATTCTTCACATAAACAGAATAAATCTGTTCTCAGTAACCTCATTAGATCCATGATCGCTGCTCTTTAGCTTTGGCTTTGTTCTAAAACTTGTCGCGAGGTTGTACCTAAACCTAGCGCACGAGTCAAACACTTAAGGATTCCCAGCAGTTCAAAATTAATTACCCATAATCTGAAGCCTGGCGAATCTCAAAGCAAAGTCCAAACGCTCACCCGCAGATGTAGCACGATGTCGCATGGTCCGATCCCAACCGCTGCCAACCAGTTGTTAGAGGCGGGGTTTATGCCGCACGTCCGGGAGCTTCCTGGCTCGTGACGACGACCATTCCCCGAAGTGAAGAACCCAGGGGTCCAGTGGAGGTGGGAGAATTGGTAACGTAACGAACGGTTTAATTACATGGTTGCGATACAGTCGTCAAATCCGAGAGAACTCCTGAGCAGACTCGCGCTCCGCCTTATATAGGGTCCGTTTTCTCCCTCACTCCCCGCCAGGGCAGCAGGTGCGCAGCAGCAACCCGCCGTCAAGTGCGTCGTAGCAAAGTCCGCCGCGTCGTAGCCAGAAGTGCGTCGTAGCCATGGTCCTCCGCAATTAGGTCATGCCTCTCTCCCCTTCCGGAGCGCGCCAAGCCCCACGCACGCACACACGTCCCGTTGACGTCACGGACTCGTCGAGACCTGTCTTCTCCGCAGTTAGGCCCGGCCTCTCTCCCCTTCCGGAGCGCACCAAGCCGCACGCACGCACACACGTCCCGTTGACGTCACGGGCACGTCGAGACCTGTCTCCGCAGGCGCAGACACGTAGGCGCCGGGTCCGTACTCCTCGAGACTCGTTTCGCGTAGGCCCCGTCCAGCAGGCGACGTTCCCGGACAGATCATGACTCGTTTCCGCCGCGTTGAAACGCAGAGTGAAAATATTTCAACCACAAACAAGAGCATCGTTTTTGTCGTTTCGTTTTTGATATCTGACAACCAAATCATGTAGGAACTACTTCGCTCAACGCATGAACCATACGCAAATATTTTATTTCTCTTTCTCGAATTGACAATTGGCGTATGAGGAAAGGTCCAAGCCTTGTTTTCAAGGCGTAGTGCAGAGCATCGCAGGTACCTTCGACCTCGTCCTTCAAAATGGCGGATGATGTGTGACCGGTGTGTTGAGCGTCCAATACCACCCGTGCATCCAGAGTGTGTGGTCCCCAAGTGGCAACGCGACACTTCTTACTTCTATGACATTATCAGGTGGAAATCGAGAGACCATAAATGAGGACATTGTAAACACAGCAGTCGGAGTCACGTTCAAGGCGCCATATGCATGATGATGACGATGATGATGATGCTGGTGATGATGATGATGATGGTGATAATGGTGGTATTGCGGACGATGCGCACCCATTTAAATAGCACCGCGTGAAGAGGTCTTTAAATCTGCATTGTAAAACAGGTGATCCCTCATAATAAAAAAAGGTGTGGATAAGAATAATTTCGTTGTTATGGAGTGTGATACAATTCAGTTCGGAGGCTTAGTCCGCATTTTAATTTCTGCCTAACGAATTCAGAGACGTGAACCGTGCCGCACTGTAATTGGGAACGTTTATAAAACGTAACGTCAGAGCAGCAGTTGGGGTGGCTTATTCGTCACAAAAAAAAAATTGTTTTTCCTTTTCTCCTTTTTTTCTTCTCCCCGTCGTTAAAATTTCCTCTTCGTGTCAAAAACATCCGGTAGGTTGCGGTGCTCTTGCCCTCTCGGACATGTGCAATTTATAGGGTCTAGGCAGAAAGACAAAATGACTGTCAGCAGGTTTTACGATGACGCTCAGAAAACAATTAATGCGGTAGAAAAACAATCGCGCCGGAATTAACCAGGTACTGTACTCCAGTCCAATGTTAGCGAACGCTAACTGGCGCACGCTTGTAGGTGACATGATTTACGAGGGATGATATAGGTCAAACACGCGTCATCTATCGATGAAACAGTAACAATGTTTTGTATTAAAAAAAAAAACGGACCCGAAGCTAAGAAACGACATAGTGCGAGGTAGAGCGTTTAAGTACAAAAAGTAATAGCTTGCCGATACTGAACACATTTAGGTTCTTGGTGCAACTGAAAAGAGAATCATATACACCGGTTTCGGGCAAAAGCAAGATGGCGTCACGTTTCATCAAAGCAGACGCTGCTCGAAACTGCGATGCATGAGGGCCGCCATTTTTGGTCTCTGTGGTGATGCTTTCAAAGAAGACAAAGAACACTTAATGTTTTCTTCTTTCTAAATTATTTTTTTCCTTTTTATGTGCGTTTTTTCCCCTAATCTCGCAGCTATATAATGAAACTAATGTTATAACGATTGCATCTGTGGTATGTGTTCCCTTCGTAATGTTGCCCGGGTCCTAGGGTATGCAAATAATATAATAGCATTTGCAAGTGATGAGTCATGGGACAAGCAACCATGGGCTCGACATGTAAATCAAACTTCTGAGTTCTGTTTAATATGTTTCGTTTCGAATACAAACAACGGATAGTTTAATCTCTTCTTTTACTGAAAAAAAAAAAATTATATCTTTTGCTAAAACTTGTTTACACGCTTATGTACCCTACAGTAGACAAAAAACCTAAACATCAAGAGGAAGCCCGAAAACTAAGAAAGCAGAGCAGCTCTGATGTAGAAGAAAACTTAAATGACGAATGTAAGTACAATGAATTTAAAGCCACGCTTTTCTGTGGGTCGCATGTTCCTTGGCAACGTTGTCTCCTACCGGTGATTGACAGAAATAAAAACTTAATCCTCAAGAATGAAGTCGGAGGACTTTTGTTCCGCTGTATACCCTCCCCGATAGATGTAGCGGGAAGAGCGTTTTCGCGCTAAATTTAGCGGGGTATTTACGTGCTACACTGTTGCGTTTTCCTTTGTTGGGATTCCTTGAAACTCAACCCTTGACAGATTATGTGTAAAAAAAAAAAAAGCGTGACCAAATTTTTGGGGTGACCGAGAAAAAAAAAGAGAAAGAAAAATATTTGATTCTTGGAAAGCAGCAACAGCATTGCTGCCACCGGAGCCGCATATTCTCCCGCGGTTATAACGGGAACTAAACGTAATACAAACATTCCATCGTCTGCGTCTGGGACCAGACAAAAAAAAAATGGGACGTTCGGAGGCTGAAAGCATGCATGACAAATATTAAATGCTTCGAACATACTCGACGAGGAGGCCGGATAGGCGCACGCAGCCATTCGTTTATTTCACCGTAAAACACACCGTGATAACAACATCACGTGCACCGCGTATCACCTTTTAGATTGAGTGACGTTCAAAGGAAGTAGTCGGTTAGGGCTTACGTGTTTCCATCACTACACCACCGCGAGGGAATTTGAAATCGTTTATAGTATAGTCCCGTTGGCACAGCATCAAGTGCGCTCCTTTGGCAGTCGCCCTCAACCTCAGTGGCGTTTAAAGAGAGTAATCAGTTAGGGCCTATGCGTGTTTCGCTCGCAGCTACCCCTAGGAGATTACTTACTGCTTATGACTGGCCACAAGATATGCATGCTTGCGAACACTCCCAATCGCGTGTTCGGCGAATAGAGTTTCCTGATTTGCTTTCCGACAATCGCGATGGATGGCCAAACTTTCTTTCATGTTGCTTCGGGTTCAAATACTGACTAAGCGGAATATACACCCATGGAATGCAAGGACTTCGGTATGTTTGTGTAGTTTGAACGGCCGGACGCTCCCCAGCTCTGGTTTTCGCCATCGAATGCGGAGCGTAAACTCGTCTGCTTCTTTTGCAGGGGTTGTGGCGACGTCAAACGCCGGGCTCTGATTGGAGGATATTGGGTAGACCTCAAGGCAGCTTGCTTCAAAGTCTACCCACTATCCTTGCTGTCAGAGCTAATCAGAGCTCGGCGTCTTCCTGACGTCACCACAACCAGCTGCAAAGGAAGCAGACGAGTTGGAACTCCGCATAAGGAGGAGGGGCTAGCGCCATCTATTGTGAAGTGCGCGACTACTTTACAACGGCACCGAAAACATCTTGCGGGACATTTGACGAAGCAGGAAAAAAAGTGTTTGTAACGCTTGGTCTCACAAGCGTTGTAATCGTGTCTCAGGAAGTCAAAGGAAATTCCAACGCATGTGGTCCCTCACGCCGAGACCTCCCTACTGTCAGGGGATGATTTGGTGCTGTAGACATGCATGATATAATGTGCGAACTTGAGGTGTGCTAGTTCCGTATATTATTCTCCAGCATAAGAACTGAAGAGAGGCTCCGCTCACAAAAACCAACGCTCCGCTCAATGCCCAATCGCTGTTTTTGCTTGTTTGTTTATTTGTTTGTTTTTCTCTTTCTTTTTTTTTTTGTGGGCTCCCAATTTGTAAAAAGGGCACAGACGGATGCTGCTTATCCTTCCTTTCCGTGACAGCATAAGAATGACGCGTTCGCGTGGAGTAGTGGAGTGATACAGTTTCTTACTGAGAATTATGGCACAGGGCCTTTCCTAGAGTTCTTATGCTGAAAATTAACGCAAGAATAAATTGAATTCCACCTGAAATGGAGCGCAACCCGCGCGACTGGTGGCCGCTGAAAAAATACACCTGGTCAGGGTTACGAACTCGGGACCTCTACAGAACCCTGGGGACTCTCCCCAGATCAAAATTTGAAAATAACCATAAGGGCATGTTAAAACACTGTCTCAAAAACACACTGTCTGTCTCCCTCTTATGCCGGTTACTGGAGTATACTTGTAATAGATATGCTATACTATAGCAAAGTACGACATAGTATAGTAGGTCCACTGCTATAGTATTGTACAGTATCGTAGATATACTGCTATAGCACAGTATGGTATACAGTATACTAAGTAAACTGCTATTGTACAACATGGTACAGTATAGTAGGTAAATGGCTATAATACAGTAGGGTACAGTATTATCAGACATGTACGTAACGCGTTACAAGTAACGAGTTACTTGTACCTAGTTACTATTTTCGGTAACGAGTAACGTATTTAGTTACTTTTTTAGAAAAGGAACGAGTAACGGTATTTAGTTACTTTGAAGGCCAAGTAACGAGTAACGGTATCTCGTTACTTTTGAGGAGTAACGTGTACAACACCGCTTAAACGGCCTTGTTTTTACTCTAGCCTGAGTTTGCGTCTATTGCGACAAAGGCAGATGGGCAACCCGAAAAACAAATAAACAGTATGACAGTACAGGTGGAATCTTTTGCCGTCACGTCGAGCACAGATTGTGCTTGCGACCGCAGGAGCTGAACACGTCAGTCGAACAGTTCGACTGACGTTTCCAGCGATAAACGTTGCTGTACTGAACTCTACAGCTGGGAATGTCCTTCACCCAGCGAGCACAATCAGATTCGTTGGTTGAACTTTCTAGAACCGGGTACGGACCGAATGTAAACCCGGAGGTTGCAAACACGGGAAGGCACATAACCCATTACCCGCTGTCCTCAATGAAGGCGCAGTTCCCGAAGATTCACCAGCTCTTCCTGAAACACAACACTGCCGTTCCTTCGAGCGCGTCAGTAGAACGACGCTTCAGCGTCGCCAGAGATGTATTGTCATGGAAGCGGGTAAACATAACTGATGAAAACTTCGACAGGCAGCTGCTGCTTAAGTGCAATGACTACTAAAAGGAAAACAATAAACCATGAAACAAAAACAGTTGTGCATTCGGTCCTGAAAGTAACGTGAAAAGTAGCTCGTTACTTTTCAGGTAACTCACGCGTTCCTTTTGAGAATCGGTAACGAGTAACGTATTTAGTTACTTTTTGAGCGAGTAACGAGTAACGGTATTTAGTTACTTTTTTGGGGTAACGTATACATGTCTGAGTATTATATAAGTAAACCACTATAGTTAGTACGATGCAGAAAAGTAGGTAGGTATGCTGCTATAGTACACTGTGGTGCATTGCAGTAGGTATGCTGCTATAGTACATTGTGGTGCATTGCAGTAGGTATACTGCTATAGTAGAGTGGTAAAATATCGTACGTGCACTCTATCCTGCCATAGCGCATTATGGTACAGCGCAGTATGTATACTACCATGGCACACTATGGTACAGTATAGTACGTATATAGAACTATAGTATAGTATGGTACATTAGAGCACCGTGCTTGCTGGATACTTTGAAACGCGTCCCTCATCGCCAGGAGAAACCAGCCAATGGTAGTATCAATCCGTTTCCTCCTTCCCCTCAAATGCCAGCAGCCGAGGCACCCGAGGTCCCGGCCCGCCACCGACGCTCGGACAGCGGGCCCGGGTCGGCCCAGGCCCAAGACCAGAGCCGCTTCCGAGAGATGGAGCTGCTGTGCGAAGCAGGACTCAACTTCGGTCGCCAGGTGCGCAACGTGCGGAGAGTCGTCGTCGCCGACAACTCCTTCGTCAAGCAGCTGTCGCCCCCTTCCCGGAGGACCGTCGAAGACATCGAGGAAGGCTTGTTCCAGGTGCAGCGGATGCACAGCCACGTCATGGCCAAGACCACCAGTCTAGTCTACAGGTGAGAACTCTTCGCAACTCGGACGTCGTGCGTTTGGTTACAGTGCCGTGAACGCATCTCCGACTGGTGTGTTTAGCTTCCTATACCCGCCCATACATCAAAAGCGGTCCCGAACTGGCAACAAGTGACATGACAGAAGCTGGGGTGTTATGCTGCCGAGGGAACGCGAGTGCATACGTCGCTATCGTCGCGGAGTAGGAACTCCTGGCTGTCGAAACTTCCGTGGACTGCCAAACTGTAGAGCGACCTCCAGCAGAACAGACGTCTTCCACATCCACCATCGCTGCCGTAACACCGCCAGGATCGCGTCCGGCGGCAGCGTGACACTTCTGTGTCGTCATCAGGCGGAAATAGAGGGACCACAGTTTGTGACGCGGTAAACACACCAGTCGGAGACGCATTCCAGGAACCATAGTAGTAGTAGTAGACTAGTAGTAGTAGAAGTAGTACGACACGTTTATTACTGAAGAAAAACAAGGAAAAGAAGAAAGGGGAGCGCGTTCATGGCTACGAGACCTGGACGTTCTCAATAAAACTTTGGTTGGAGCTAGTTGGTATATATCAATTAAAAGGTTCAAAGGCGCGAACCCAGCCGAATTATTGCGCACGGAAAGCTTGTGTTCCCGCGCTCTTTCATTAAAACATCAGCCCGTCTGACCAACGGACTTGTAGGTCATTTTTACTAAGGATAGTTTGTGCTGGAGCTATAAAGGCCCGTTCACACTCTTGCAACCGAGTACGACCTAGAGAGACGAGATCTGTTAAAACTTCTTATAATTTCTTAGAACGAGGGAACACACTGACATTGTGGCGCCATCTATGCGATGACCCTGGAACTGCATTTCCGAAGAGCGAAGGTTTTTCGGGATTTCCGAGGTCAAATGTGCGCAATACCCATAAGAAAGGCTCGTTTATAACATTGACAAAAGTTTTCGAGCCAAGAAACAAAGGATAATGCGCGAGAGAAATAAAAAATATGCCGGACCGCCAAGTTTACACTACTACCCAATAGATGGCGTAAGTGTGTCCTCTGGTTTAAGGCCCCTTACTCTGGTTTAAGAAGTTTTAAGGAACCCAGTTTTAAGAGGTCGCAAGAGTGTGAACGGGCCTTTATCCATTATCCCAAAAAAGGCCTTCTTTGGCAGTTCCCACTCGATGCTTGTTAAACGTGGGATTGCATCCACCAGCCTTCACGCAGCCATTACAAAAAGCTGCCAGCATAGACTGCAGGCAGCTTTGATCATCAGGTGCACACCTGAAGAGTGCAGGTTACCCGAAGTGCTTAGTGTCAAATTTGTGTGAAAGGCAACTACAGAAAATGAAACGAGAGGGCGGCGACAAATGTCATGAAAAGACAGACAAGATGCCAGTGCAGGTGGTTCCATATTTGCACAAGGTGTCCCACATGCTTAAAAAAAATGGCTGCTAGGCACATGGTTAATGTCAAAACAAAAGTTTCTTTCGTGCTCAAAAAAACATGTAACAGAATACACCGAATGCGTGACTAATGTGGTATATGAGATTCCTTTCAGTTGTGGCAAAGTTTACATCAATCAGACGGGCCGATGTTTTGATGAAAGAGCGCGAACACACAAGCTTGCCGTACGCAATAATTCGGGTGGGCATCTTCCCCACTCGAATTGTAAACTGTAAACTGTAAACGACGCGTGTGTGAACCAATGTTAGAACGTACAAGGTACCTAATTAAGAGAGGGAACGAGAAGATGAAAAGCGAAATATTCTAGGCTTTCTGTATAAAAAAAAAAGCGTCTGACAAATGCGTAAGCATGCCATCCCTTTATCTGCTGAACAAACAAGTTGTGTTTCTTGATTGCTGCGTGTGATTAGTGATAGGAACTTTTATCTTTGTTGCTTAGGGGTGTCTATTGATGATGGTGATCGACAGTTTGACGATGTTTGGTGTTATATTAAATCAGTCTGAAGTCGGCGCTTGTCCTCGTTGCATCTGTGTCTTTTTTCGTCCTGTTTCAGTTCGCGCCTTTTAACCTTTTAATGGACATTCTCGCACATGACACACAGACACACGCACACACTGAACAAAGAGGGAAGTTTGATTTCATCTGCTCCGTTTCACATTTCGGCCGCTAGGCCGCATAGTGTTCACTGCATACTTTGGAAGGTGGTATAGTTGCCCGCTTATCTCCTTCACGGCTTTTCCGCTAGGCGGCGTTTCCTCTCCAGGAGAAGCGAATAGGGTGTATTCACCCAGCTGGAAGCGAAGCATCGTGGGAGGAGAAATGTCCATTAGTAGGATCAAAACCGCGATTCGCGGCAAGTGTTGAGTACGGTCAGCTGCGCCGTAGTGGTTTCAAAGGCGAGCAAATTACGGCGATAATTGCTTGCGTGTATAAATTTTTATTTTGTACCAAAAGTTGCACCTAATCACCGGAAGAAATTTTTTTTAAAAATACAAGCTTGACCATGCTGACAGACTGGAAAGCACAGAATGTACGATAGCCTTTCCAGAGAAGCAGAGGGCTTCTGAACGGCACCGCCTGCCGAAGATTCGCTTTCATTTCTCACACACGCCGTCAGATGGCGCTACAAAACCGGAAAGGGCGCGAAGCGCTGCAGGCTCGTTCACGCGCCGCGCGAGGCAGACTCGTTCTTGCGTGGTCCGTACCACCGACCCTGTATATCTCAGTCAGCAAAGCACTTGGCTCACAACCTCAAGGTGACGAGTTGAAATCCTGCGGGAGAACTGGAGTCTTTTTTATGTGGTTCCCTATGTGCTTAACGCTTTTCGGTGTCGGTTTTGTTACAACCGGCGACAGCCGACTGTTACAGCCAAACGCTACAGAACTCCATAGAAATCGGCTCACAAAATACATTCTGTGTTAAAATATATACCGCGGCCATCGTACCAAGCGGCATTATAGTGAAGCTTCCGAGCGACATCGACGGATGGAAGCATTCAGGGTTCCCAAGCCACAGGTATCTGCATAGCTTTCTGACATATGGCGCGCATTATTACTGCGGCTATCATTTTGCGTTAACGACTGAGAAATCTTCCATAGAAACAAAAGGTCGACGCCCAAAGTTTTCAATGTACATGCGTTCGAAGTTTACTTCAAACCCGAACAACATTCCGAACTATAAATTCCTTTCTCAACACATAGAGCTACTATATAGTCGAAAGCACATACTACCTAAATTGAAAATGAATGGTAGGCTATACGGTGGAATCTGTTGCGTACAACTTGGGTTTGGGCTAGGTTTTTGTCCTTGTTTTTTTCGCGTTTTTTAGACCTTTCAATTGAAATGTGTTGAACCAGGTACGCCGTGTGTAAAGAACACTTAGCGTATGTTTATCAGATTTTATAATCGCGAAGGGGAACGACTAGTGGTTACCAAATTATCGTATACTTGTCGTATTCATGAGTCAGCCATTCATTCCGGTTTACTCCTGATAGATCATCAAGCTTCAAGCTCAGTTTGCAGGCACTCTTGGGCACTTCGTGCGGCGTCTCTGGCCGGGGCCAATACAAAGTTTCTCGAGGGAACAGGTCTCTGTAGGGTTATCCACGCGCACCCTGACTCAATCGAGCACATGGACGTTAGAGCACGCGCAGGGACTGTTGGCCGTGTGCACACGGACAGAAACACAAAAACAACAAACCAAGTTGCGAGAGCATCACATAACACGGGAAAGAATGGCAGATCGAAATCTCCTTCCGCACGCTTTCCGTGCGCACACAGCAATGGAGGCTGAAGTATAGACCGCACTGAATTTTGACGTCATGTGAACACGCCTTGCAGACACCGTCCCCCGCGCCGCCTAAACGGTGCAATGTCCAGAGGTGGTCATTCGTCGATACATGGAAAGTAGCGTAGAAAATATTTTGTCCCGTAAATACCTGACCGGTATAAACGAGATTATTTACCTGTGAATGGCTCGCTTTATTCCCCGGTTCGCAGGAGAGCGAGCGACGAGAATGAGTAAAGGGATTAAGCAGAAACAGAGAGGACTAAAAGGAGTAAGTGGGGAGAGTGAGTAAATTGTAGGTAAGCTAAGAGTAAAGGGATTAAGTGCGAGAGTAGTAAGCTAAGAGATTAAGCGAAAGGAGCGAATA